>WWET01000087.1:421831-472208 GCA_011038615.1 Limnodynastes dumerilii | reverse complement strand
ATGAGGGAAAGTGGGCTTAAGCCTCAGAGACATGTCACTGCAGTGGTTCCATTCATTCATTTTTTTTGCCTCACTGTAGTGCCAAAACAAAAAGAATACTTAATGTACTTAGTGTTACTGAATACTGCGGAGTAACACCACAAAAAGCACTGGTTAGCATCACTGATAAACATTAAGGCACATTGTACAGTGAAAACTGGCCATTTACATGAGCTGTATGTACAAACCTTGAAAAGCACACTACAATAGAGAGGTCAACTTTCCATTCAAAACGATAAACATAACATTATAAAACATCCAAATATCTCTACAATTTTATGAGATTCTTTATAATAAATCAGATAGTGAAGAAATCTGTTATATGACCGGGGTGGACAGGAAGAGGGCAGGAGGCGGACAGGCGTAAGGAAGAAACAATCAACAATATTCTTTTACACAGACATTAAAACCTGCCAAAATATTTTACACAGCTGTTTGCATTATAAATTAAGGCAAATATTAATTTGAGCATAGATTCGCTAACTATGTAAAAATTATAACATGTTGCAGATTATTTATCCAGTTTTAAAACATGACCTCTTTTTTAAAGAATTTATTCTTAAAATGTAGATGAGGCGCTTTATAGTGCTATGCCCACATTTAAAATAAAAATGGGAGAGAGAGAGAGAGAGAGAGAAAGGGGGAATGGCTTATGATCATCACAGGCATGGAAGCCTGATAAGAAATAAGAAATAGCAAATAGATAACTGGACACAGAGAGGGCCACACAGGATGGAAGGACACAAACAAGGACACAGGATTGCTGGTCATAAACAAGAACATACCGGATGTCTGAACACATACAAGAACACACAGAAGAGTTGCTCATACAAGGGGAACTCAAGATGACTAGACATACAGGGGCATATAGGATGACTAGACACATACAAGGGCACACAGGATTAATGGACACATACAAGGGCATACAGGAGGATTTTTCACATATAGGGTACACAAAATGGCTAGATCCTGAAGCACATAGGATGACTAGACAGAAACAAGAACTCACAGAATGACTGGGTCCATATAAAGGCACACAGGAGAACTGGACGCATACAGGGACACACAGAGGACAAAAATAAGAGAGAGAGAGAGAGAGACAATAAAAAACATAGCTGATGATCCTTAAAGGAATGGGAGCTTAAAAATATGCCCCATACAAAAGAGACACTCAACGGGTCACTCAACAAGGAACAATAACAAAGAATATAATTTATTCTTTACACTCAATGTAATATGTTAGCATTTTGTTGTTGTTGAGGTGTTCTGAGACTGTTCTGACTCAAAATGCATTCTGACCAATCCTTCAGAGCAATGACACTTCACGCAGGGGGCTGGGTTAAGTTCACAAGTGGATGTTTGCTCTTAGTCAGCATACAGTATAGGCATTACCTCTCTTGATAAATCCAACCAGATCTTCCTACTTCCATCAGCTTCATATGAAAATCTCATGCCCTCCAACATTTTTTATTGGAAAATCGGTACACCTGGAGGGCGTGTCCATATCCAGTGAAGGGGCTTTAATCTGTTCTCATTTTACACCTTATGAAATGAGCTTAGAACTCCCAGGAGAGGGTCTTGTCACTTTAGCAGAGCTGTAGGAGTCTGTCCTCGTAGCTCTGCTATAGTGATCAGATGCTTCAGGACTGGAAGGTGAAAATAGGGGAGAGAGAACTGCTGGGTCCGAATCCGGTACAGGAGCCCTTTTAGCAGGTACAGACTATTAAAAAAAAAGGTACTGTACCTGCTAAATAGGCACAGTTGGAGGGTATGAAAACTATGACTGTTGGAAATCAGTCTGCATGAGTGGGAGTACTTAAAAAGTACACATATGGATGTCTGTACAGTGGATCTCTGCACTAGTGGATCCTTCCAAATAATTTTCCCTGGGAACCCTGCTCAGAGAAACTGGAAGTCTCCACATATTTTATTAAAGCCATAATAATATACTATAACATAATAGTGTGTTCAAAATAATATTTAGGTGTATAGATTGAAAGATTATATACATTACATTACTCATATCAATAAGTTCAAATATGTTTTTACTAAACATGTACAGAATATGATTACTTTAACAAAAAATTTTTTTTTACCAAAGTTTATGTTAGAAATAAAAATATTTAGAACAGTGTCGTTGCGGAAAACGAAACAGTCTGAATTAATGTTTTTATTGGGTCACAAATGGAACAAGTACCTTTCAAGCTCCCATCTGCTTCCAGCTGAGTAATTAAGGAGGGAGAGAATCTCGACTAACCAAGTACACATTCACTTAGCAGCAGGGGGTTACATAAAGTGTTTATTTCAATAAAAACAATTAAGCATATACATGTTGTTTGTTCAGCATTAATGATTCCCTGTTGGTAAAGTAGGAATAATGCCAGAGCTTCAAAAGCATTATTAAAGAACAAAGACATTTCCGCCGTTTAGATATTTAAGGTAAATGCTATTTTTTTTTCTCTACTGCTATACTAAAAATGTTGTTATTATTATTATTATTATTATTATTATTATTATTATTGTTGTTGTTGTTTGACCGGGTCAAGATTTCCATAAAGAGGTAATTTTTTAGAACGATGGTTTCCAGAAACGCCCAATTATTGCAATTGTGCATGTACAAACGCCACAAGTTCTGTACAGATCAGGAAAGTGTTTCCATTGGAGAAAGCACAGGAATAAAAATGCCCTACGTAACCTATTGTAACTAATATGTGGCCTCCGTCCCTAATTACAACAGCTACTATTTTATGCTTATTGTGCACGGAGGGGACAACTACCATTGTGTTTATTATGCACGGAAGGGACAACTACTATTGTGTTTATAATGCACGGAGGGGACAGCTACAATTCTAATTAGGGACGGAGGGCAAAGATAATATTCTAGAGACAGAGGGCACAGATAATATTGTAATTAGGGACGGAGGTCACATATTAGTTACAATAGGTTACGGAGGACATCTTTATTCCTTAGCACAGTAACAGACACAGTATGGTTGCGGCACCATGCCATTAACCCTTGGCATGCTGTCGCTTAGGGCACTATAAGTCACAGCATGCCCTGCAATACATGGGCATGCTTTCAGTTATAGTACTATATGCAAGCAGCATGCCAAGGGCCAAGTGCTTGCGGCGTCAGCAGCCATTTTGAGTAATTTTTTTCTTTTTTGGAAGGGCCAGGAACTCCAGCGAGGTTAAACTCCAGCGAGTTTAGCACAAACTCGACAGAGTTTTACATATCGAGTTAATTCGCTACACATCGCTGGAGTTTAAAAATCGCCCCTTAGTAAATCCGGAGCTTTGGGGAAAAAAATCGGTCCTCAACTCCAGCGATGTGGGGCGATTTTATGGGGGCGAATTAAATCGCCCTTAGTAAATCTAGCCCCAGATCTCCAGGCATACGGAATGGGCGGAGGTAATGGGCTGCCCTGTAAGGTGGGCAGGAAAATAACCTTTTCAATTTTACAGTATGGGCTGTTTTAATCACTTCCTTGCAGATCAACAGTTGTATCGACCGCTGATCTGCACAGGAGACTTATGGCAGCGTAACTGTAAGTAAAGGCTAACAGAAGGTGTCAATTTAAGGAAACTAGAACATGTATTTGATCTATTTTAAAATTATTTTAAATAATTAATGGTCAGTGGTGAAGACCTAGTAACGTAATTCTTATTAGTGACACACCTTTTTTTTTATGCATGTACACACAATTTACATAGAAATAGAAATAGAACTTTTTACCCAAAATGTCAACATCTGTCCAGATCTGGGAGAATGGTACATATTATGTTGAGGACCGTGCTTAATAGTGTATTCAAAAGTAAAAACACAGACAGGCCTACAGCTCCCAAAACTCTCATGTGTAGCTGTGAATACATTATTCAAACAAGCATGTTCACATATCAAATATGTTTTTTATTATCTTTTTTTATATATCTTTGCACTGTTCCTGTATGTGTGTTTCCCTCAAACAACCATCTGATTGCATAACACTTACAGATGACTTTATTTATTGAGTTTTGATTATTTTATTCTTGAAGGATAAATAAAGCTTCAGTACAATGAAAATGGATACATCATAGGAATGTTATGGTGTTCATAAGATACACTGAATTGATGCATTTATTATGTGTAGCCATTTTCCAATAAAATATGTATGTTTATTGATGTTTGACTAGCTTTTGCTTCTTTGTGTACATATGATATAGACTATAGACAGGGCTGAAGCTATGGGATAATATTGATGCTACTCACAGTTCTGTAGTTCTTATATACACACTTGCAAGAGGTGATAGCACTCCGGCACTTACATAAACAAAATATAGGTTTATTTCTTTCAGACTTTCTTGTCTCACATAAGTCATGGGCCAGGGTCGTAACAACTACTAAAAACTTAAGAGCAATAATACAGATTCACTGAAAACAATATTTACTGAATCTAAGTCCTGTGTCTTTGTTTTTGTCATAACCTCATTCCACTCTGTATGCTCATCTGATGACAGCTTGAAATTTACTATAAGTATATGCGCAACCTACCACCTTATATCAAGTGCAGCATTTTATAACTTTATGTTTCTAAACTTAGTAGCTCCATCACATACCTAATAATATAAAAACACCATAAGACAGGTAAGTTGCAGGCAATTATGGCAACCCAGATGCAAATGCAGCTCATTGGTGAAAGGGGTAGATGAATGTAATCAATGTACAGTTAGAGCATGCTAACACCAGTAAGCACAATCCAGACTGAGCGTTAATGTAAGTATGCATAGTTTATGGGTAAATATTTGCACCAACCACAGGACATCTCCAAGTCCAGGAAGCTGCTGACAACTTACACTATACAGCCTAGTATATTAGACAATTGTGGTAGCATTTTACCTTTTTAAATGTGATGCTAAAGGCTTGGT
The DNA here is from genome assembly GCA_011038615.1 of Limnodynastes dumerilii. Lineage (NCBI taxonomy): Eukaryota > Metazoa > Chordata > Amphibia > Anura > Limnodynastidae > Limnodynastes > Limnodynastes dumerilii. The sequence goes on along the minus strand of WWET01000087.1, from coordinate 467,264 downwards.
AATGCTGTCAATGGGCTGGATCCAGACCTTGTTAAGTGCATTAACTTAGTTACACCTGGGCTAAACCATGTTGAATTCAGGGGAGTCAAGGTAATTGTATACTTTGCATGCAGGGATATATCTTTAAATTGCTTACTGCACACAGATACTGACCAGCTTTACTATCACACTGTTGTTTAGACTTGGGATAGGAAACATCACCTCTCAACTCTAATACTGTTTGCAGCAGATGAATTATGACTCCCCTGAAATCAACATGGTTTAGCCCAGGAGTAACTAAGTTCATGCACTTAACAAGGTCTGGATCCAGCCCAATGTCTTGTTCTACTTGTTGGTTTTTAAAATAAATAAACACAAAAAATTTAATTTAATTTCATTCAAAGCTAATTTTATTTATGACAATACTATTACATATATCTAAAGATACTTTTAATTTTCAGGCTTCTACTTTAATACAATCTTTTAGAGATAAGGGTTATCCAGAAACACTTTTAACAAAAGCTATTGAAGATACATCATCTTTAGATAGAGAAACCCTTTTGACTATTAATAATAAAAAGAAAAAAGAAAAAAGAAAAAGACTGGAAATCCAAAAAGGGAAATAATTCAGCCTTTGCGTCTAAATACAATCATGCAGCCAGAGGTATTACAAGAATTATGAGACAAAATGTTTATATTTTATATATTTTATAACTCGATCCCACCCTTAAATCATGTCTGTCTGAGCGACTTACAGTAATTTTTAAGAGAGAAAAAAACCTTGAAAAATATTTTGGCCCCTAGCATTTTTGATCAAAATAAAAACAAAAATAAAAATATAAATAAAAATATAAGTTGCCTAGGTGTTAACACTGCCCTTTCAAATGACCCATCACCATTTGTGTTACCCCCAAGGGATGCTTTAGATGTGGTAAAACCCGCTGCCTCACGTGAAATCATATTTGTCACAGAAAATCTCACTATGAGTCATATGTCACAAAACAAGTTTTTCCAATCAAAAGTTTCATCAACTGTGAAAGTGAATGTCATATCATTACTATTCTGTAGCTGTGGGTTTCAATATGTAGGACGCACCACTCGCAGACTTAGACTCTGCTGGAGCACAGATGCAATGTGCAAAAACTGAATGCCAACCACAGCGTGGCAAGACACTTTGCCTCCCACCATGGGGGCAGGGTTTCTGACCTCATGGTGATTGGTATCAAGTTTATACCACCCACAGTTAGAGGGGGAGACAGGTTTTGCAATTTATGTATTATGACCTATTATGTTTTTATGACCTTCTGGATACATACGTTATGTACACTGGATCCAGAGGGCCTAAATGAAACTATAGATTTGGATTTTGGGGAGTCCTGATCACCATCTAATGTACAGTATGTAGGGTGGATAGATATATATTTGCTTCTGGTTTTTCAATTCCAATTGCTTGTCTCTGATATATTTATACATCTCTGTTATTTTGATTTGATTTATTCTATATATATTTTCATTGTATATCGCTATATATATTATACTGTATAGCAATTTCTATCTATTTATTATTCATTTTCCAGTCTGTGTTAATACGCATCCGACATACAATACATTTTTTCAGTATTATGTGAACCCTCTAACAAATGGTTTATATTGCTTGAATGTGTCCTATTATAATTGTTCTATATTAATTCTAGTCCTTTTTCTTCATTTTTCTGTATAATTCTTTAAATGCTCAAACTTTTGAAATCTGATCTGCAATTTTATGTTTAGGAGATTAGAAATAATCATATAATAAGGCAAATTCCTTTTTAGTATTTTTTAGTAATCTTGTATGAATTTCTTACTTATTTACTTTTTTTATTAACATTTTTGGCTCCTGTTTATAGAAAGACTGATTATGGTGTTTATATGCTGCCAATGTTCACTCAGTCTTTCTTTGCAACCCTGACATCTGTGATACCCCATTCACACTAAGCAAAAAACCTGGGATATTGCAGGGGCAAGCCTGACGACTCGGGTCGTGGCTCAGTGTGAACGGGTGCGCCTTCTGCTACCGACCTAGGAATTAGACCCAGGACATTTGGAGGGTTATTCCCGGGTCCGACCCGGGTAGCCGCCAGTGTGAACGGCTACACTCAGCATTTATGTAATTTATTCCAGAGCAACAGTAAACAGTTTATAAAGTGTGATGAGTCACACTACTGACAGGGCAGACCCGGGTCCCGGAATTTCCTGGGTCTGCCCTGCACTGTAAACAGGGTCTGTGACCCTGGGATCTTCTGGTGACAAGGCAATATCCCGGGTTCACAGTGCCATTTCATCTAACCACTGGAACGTGCAATACAATATCATTGCGCTACCTAGTATGGCTCCCGGGAAGCCTTGTGCCTCTACTTGCCTCCCTGGGGTAGACACGCTGTTTGCTGACAGCTACACGTGAGTGTGATCTATACGGACTTCATTTGAAGCTCTTTTGCTCATCTATTAATTTTCAATCGTACAGTGGATTTCCATCTTCCTTTCTACCGGTCTTTTTTCCTGGGACTCTACTTAACGGACACTTGTCCTATTTTAGGATCAGTCATACCAAGTCCAGGCTCTATTAACATTTCTTATCCACGTTACCGCTTTCCTTGTACCCATAATCCACTCTGTGACTTGATGCATTATTCCTTTTGATACAATATTGCTATTTCAGCCTGCTATTGTTACTAAACATTTCAGTTATTTTGTCAACCGTATCTGCAACTATTATCTGACACCAATAGCCACCAGGCAAACACTCAGCTGATATTCTCAGTGGGAAAGGACTTATTTGACAATTGATTTTGACTTGCAATATTGGGCTGGATCCAGACCTTTAAATACAATAAAACTGGGGGTGGGATACTGTAAAAGCACTAAAATCCAGCTGCAGACTACTCAACCTAAGGATCCGGACCACATAGCAGCTGTCGTGTATCTCTCTCCCCACCGACGTTTCATTGATTCCTGAGGACTTTTCATCTCTGCCAGGACGTCCAAATTTTGCAGCTCCTCGGGACTCCTATGCTACTGCGGTGATTTTTTCAACAGTGGACACTTGAATATGAATATATCTGTTCCCTGCATGCCGCTTATTATATGGACTTGTATTCATTCATGTAACACTATCTAGCGCTGGTATACCACCTTTTTCCAAAACACATGAGAATGGACAGCCCTGTACTTGTATGTGGCTAATATATACATTAGGGCTTCTCTTGCATGAAAATAAATAAATTAATAATCACCCCTTAGAAAATGCTCCAGTAAAGGACAAAAGGATAAAAGCTTTTTATATTCAATAAAAATGGTACCTGTCAACTTGGAATCATTTCTAAGATATTGAATATGTGCATAATAAAAATATGAATTAGTTTATAATACATACAATATATTTCATTTGCAAAGTACAGATGCCGTTGTTGCTTGTGCTTGAGGCTTTTTATTTCCCCATCTAAGAAGATGTAAGAGAATTATATGTATGAAAGCAAAAATGGAGTAATTGTATACATAAATGATAGACCTATATTTAAAGCAATCAGGATTTTGCTGAAATATGTATGAGACATCTGCTAGAATGGATGAATGCTTTAGTTTTTGCTTTGTAGTGTATCCATTTATATTTAACATTTTCTGACTCCTCATGTTCGTACTTAAAATTTATGCAGCTACTTCACATATCGTCTGGGGTCAACTCGCAGCTACTCAAGAATTCAGTTTTATCCCATTTTAGCCCAATACATTTAACAAGTACATTGAGTTGTATGAAACAGATACAGGTAATCACCTAAAATCTTTTTGCTGACCTACAAAGCCATCAATAAGACTGCACCCACATACATATCCACACTCATCTCCAGATATATCCCAGCTCAACCTAATTCTTAACATTTGTCTACTCTATTTAAAACTTCTTTGCTATACAGTTTTCCTTTCTGTTACATGTTTATCACACACTTGAACATTTTTTAATAACATATTAAAATTACCGCCAGTTCAGTGTGACTGGATAAAATAGCACTTTTACAATACAAACCTAGAACCTGGGTTGAATACAAACCTGGATGGTCCAATGTGTAAGATATAGCACTTGCCCTTTTGTATCAATCCCCTGTGTCCAATAGACTGTAAACTTGCAAGCAGGGCCCACTTACCCAACTGTTTGTTAATAATGATTGCTAGAATTGTAAAGTGCTACGTAATACATAATATGAAGGTGCTATATAAAAACCTGTTAATGAATAAAAACAATACATAAATAAATAAATACATACATAAACAATGATGAAATACATAAATAAATACTTTTTTATTGCCTCACTGTGATATTTCATCTGTTTATATGCCCCATTTCAAGTCCTTCCCAGTAGAAGAACTAGATAAAAAGAGTTCATATGCTAGCACATCACCTACAAAGAAAAGGTGGAGGGATTGCAAACCACCAAGTACCCTTACAAAGAAAGCATTGGCTTTAATATGCATAGGCAGATGTATGTAGAGAATTAAATATTAAGAGATTTAAAAAATATACATATAACTAAAACTAATGATAATAATAATTCTTATTATTTTTATTTATTTAATATTTGGAAAGTGTTTCTATCAAGAAATATATGTAAATGTATCCTATATCCGAAGGACACATATTATGCATAACTGAGAAAGACTCAGCAAATAAATGTATATGTATAAAATATGTATTCAGAAAGTATCCTGTACAGAGTTGAATCAAGGCCCCATCATTGTGTAGCAACAATGCACCCTGTTATTTTGAGTAGTGGAACAGTACTGCATTTTATGTGTGTGTATACCCACCCAATGCACTTCCAAGATGGATGTAGATCTTCTAGATTCTAGACTTACAAAACAACGATAATGGCTTAAGCCCTTATTTATTATCCATTTTACATGGGAACAGTGGAGAAATAGTAAGGTAGGGTCCTGCGATTGTAACCTCCTTGAGTGAGCAGAAGTGTTTGTCATCTTCCCCTTTTGGGGTGGACTGTTGTTAACCCTTTGACTATTAAAAGATTTAAAATCAGACATGAAATTAATTGTGAAAGCTATATTCTGTAAGGGAATTTGAGCTATGCTGTACATTGGCAAAACAACACGTCTGCTCAAAAAGCCTATTGCAATACACCACTGTTCAATAAAAATAAAGCATTAATTTCCGCTGGCAATAAAATCCTTCCAGTGGCCAGATATTTTGTTAGTTGTTAGCAGGCATTCCTTAAGAGATTTTCGTTATATGCCCTGGTTTGAAGTTCCATCGTCACCCGCCTTTTACAGCAAGAGGATAAAGGACCAGATTAACAGATAAGAATGATATAAGAATGAACGGATTCGCAACTATACGCATCTAGACTACAAGGCAACTCCCTTGACATGCCCTTGTTCTTGTGGTTCTTATGTGACTTAAGAAGGCCATAGGCTGCATTATATTCCTGTGCGTATTTATGTTCTTAAGTAGCAAAAATATGCACGTTCTTAGCAAACCGCGCCCCGGAAGCCCCATTTAAATTCCTACCCCCACCCACTTTTCTTATGTTTCTTCTTAAGTTGGGCTGGCACGCTCCTTCTTACTTATCTCATTATGAACGGCTTTGTAAATCACTCTTAATGGCTCACCGTTCGTAAAACGTACGTGGATTGGTAAATAAAGGTACTATGCATGCGCAGAGAAATAGCAGCAGCTTCTTAACTGGGAATCAGGTCCAAAATGATCTACTACTTAGGAACTTAACCCATTTAGGATTTAATGAAGAGCTTGATCTTTTATGTTTACTCTACTAGTTTATTATATTGTAAATGAAAGTGCTTTTGCAGTTATTTTATTATTTTTGTAATTATTATACGGCTGTGATCCGTGTTGGCTTCAGACTATACCCTGGTGATGGCAGCGCTTCTGGATGACACACACATGCTTTTTCTGGAATGCCCACCACTCAGCTGTTCAAGGTGCGTAATTAGGGTTTCATATTCTGTGCTATCTATGCCTGACATGTGTGGAAATTTTGCCTTGTATAACTTTAGTCATGTGTCCATAGAAGAATTACCTTGACTGTCCCTGCTCATTTGACCCTTGATTACAGAGCCGGCTGAGACCCTGAAACAGCTGTTGGGCTATGAGTTTGGACATACATCTACAATATTGCATATCTATCTGTGATTCGGACCTTGTTTATACAGTTGCTTCATACTTTTGATTCCTTGTCAAGAGCTAAGTTCCACATAGTTCCGTACACTTTGTGGATTGAAGACTGGCATTATTTGATGTAAGCATGATCCTTGACACAGGTCTAACTGGATCACTGCATATTTAGCTTGCCTTTGGTCTGTTTTCAATGATGAATGATGAATGATCTCTTGTTTTAGATATTGTTTAGGCCTGTTTATTCAGACTTTTTTTTTTTTTATAGTTTTCAATAAGATATAACAGGAGTGCTGGCCCCAGTGCTGCCAACCTAGACTAGTAACAAAAGAATCAGGGGTCAACCAGCAAGGGTAGCAGTCATAGCTGGTGGCATTGTAAAAGGATAACCTGCAGTGACAACCAGCCCTAGGCCAGTCAACACAGTAGTTTTGTATCCTCGCTAAGGGGATTGAGTGCATTAAATAAACAAACAAGCTCTCTATGACCACATGAACATATGTGTTTTCCATGTGTGCATCATTTGTTGTGAACATTCTGTTGAAATAACATCAATTCTACATGAGCTCTGAGGAACTCACATCATTATCCAGACCACAAGCAGTTTACGTTTGTGTACATCTTTTTTTTTTTTTTTTTACCTTGGATGGTATTAAATTTACCATTACAATACTATCTGACATCTATAAAATACTGATGTACTATTGCAATGTATTGGAAGGCATGTGATGTCTCAGCCAGTGGATGTATGTCAGAGGTTTCAGTGTAGTAGAACCAAGATTTGCATGCTAGAAATCACACAAGAAATAAACTGCATTGGGCACCAGGAATCTCTGCTTAAATGAACACAGATGTAGACACAGATGATGTAGTCCAAAGACTATTATTGTATGACAGGCGTATTCACTAGGGAGAGGTGCACTTCATAAACAGCTTCATAATCAAGGGCTACACTGATATACTGGGTTACCAAGCTTGGGTTTCTTTTTACTGTACAGATCCTTTATCCGTAACATATGTCCTAGTAGCTCACAATATTGACGCTGTTCTGTCATAAATATAATTTCCACTTATTTAAGGTAATGTTACCATTCATGACCTTCCATGGATATGTCTTCCAGGGATTTCGGATTTGGCCTGGTTTTTCTCATCTGCTTTACAGAATCTTTTTATTAAATACAATGTTTTGTGATTGTCAGAATATGACTATACCGTATTTAAAGCGTCTGTAAAATATTATATTTAATTCAATTAAAACACAGAATTTTTAGATGTTATATATCATATTCCACATTTCTAGACTTACATTTCCTAACGCAAAATCATTTTGATTCATGTGTTATGAGTAGTCTAGTGTTTGAAAAAGAGTTTAGTCAATTATTTTCATGTTTCCTTAATGGGATTAAGAATTATGAGTTGCTTTACTGTAACCCATCGTGTATACCTTTCAAGAGTCATACATGGTAAATCAGGACAAAATAAGCCAATCCCAAATCCATGCAGATTCCACCCCTAAAATAGGTTCACACACTTTATTTTGTGCTTCAAATTTCTCATGTAGCAACTGGGAATGGGACAGTATCCCCTGACCCCAAAACAGGGGCGGATTGAGAACTTAAAATGGCCCTGGAAAAAATTAAGCAGGAGGCCACATGTGGGTGGGATTAACTATAGTCAGGGCTAACAAAAACGTAAGCCTGATTATCACAATCACATATATCATCTATTGTCTAGTATGTTACAGTATAATAAATAAGATTTATTGTGACCTATATACAATACAGATAGCAACCCAGTGACCACCATCCAATACAGTTGTATTGAATGGTTCGAAGCCTCTGAGTGCTCATGGTTGATTATAAACAAGCTGCCAGCAGCTGCCAGCGCCTTGTTTTCACTCTGCCAGAATAGGATTACTGGAACGGAATGTCCAGACACCATTGTGCTGTGCATACGCCAAAAATGATAACGTGACCTGCCCTGTTATCTAGACTTTTGCTGGCACACTTGGACACTTGTGAGGTATGATACAGATAGAAAGAAATTTCTAGCAAACATTCACCTTGGTTTGACTCTTTGCATTTAAATCTTTCCCAGCTTGCACTAAACCAGACCTGAACCCAATAGTGCAGTATATCTGTTTATCTGTATATCTCTGCATTATTTTGCACTGCTAACTGGGGATAACCATGTAAATGAGGGGTTGGGGTGGGGGAAGCCTCGTTACGACAAGGTCTGCAATCGTATGGCCGACCCAGTCATAAAAGTTAAGGTAGGAAATTGGACACGTAAGTGTCCAGATTTCCTACCAACAGCAGGGACTGCAGGAGGTGTCACTCCCTGCTATGGGAGCATAACTACGTGTAACTCAGGATCTGGCCCAAAGTTCATAAACTTCATAAAATCAGAACAATCCAACAAATTCTATAACTTGTAAAATTGCAGAGTCATCAATGAGTCAAATGAAGCATGAATGAAGTGCTGATTAGTGACAGCTCACTGTAAGTTCAGTCAGCACTTATTCCCAAAAAATTTCAATTTTGCCGTTGTTTGCCGTTTCTAATGTGGTGCTATGGCAATAAACAAATTTTGATGTTTCATGTGTGTATTCAAGGTGCTGGCTTTGGATAGAGCTTGTCACTCTCTCCATGCTTTATTTGATTTATATTGGTCTGGCACCTGATTACTTCGAGGCCAAGCAGCCCCTATAACTTGAGTGGACATTTTTCTTTAAAAACCTGAGAAGTCAAAATGATATACATTCAAATTTCAATTCAATATCATTTGAAAAACAAAATGATACTTCTTTCCGGAGAACCTAGATAATTGAAAGGCTTAGTATCAGTCTTGCAAACAAGCAAGTTCACAGCATGTGCTTTTATTGTTTTGTATTATGTTGGTCTTTTATGTCAGCTCAGTAGCAGAAACATAAAAAGATATTAGGTTGGCCAAGTTCACAAGCAAGTCAATTGTAGATTTTATTTTTTTTTCAAATTGTCACATAGTTGAGTTCACATAAATACTAAATCTAATTTTTTCTTAATATTATATATTCCTATTATTCTCTAGGAAGATTTAAAAAATTTATATAGAACTATAGCTGTTAAGGGATACTGTGTTTGAACCTCTACAACTGGAACTTTTCCTCTGGACCATATTCACACCTAAGTGTAGAATCTATGAGCCTGATCCAGACCTACGCTCGGAAGCGATCGTACGCTGGTCGTAAGCATAAATTCGGCAGAAAAATCGCACTGCGCATGTGCAGAGTGACAACTTCCGGTCGTACCAAAGACCTTTTCGTAGCGGCCATTCAGGCGTCCGTATTCTTTGCGTTTTTTCCGACGACGGGGCGTTTTTTCCGACGACGGGGCTTGTTTCTATTACGAAGTTAGTACGGACGCTAGAGTTAGGGATTGTAGGCGGGGGAGCCATTTAAATTGTACAGTATGGGCGTGCTTAGTCCGGTACGATCAGCGCATCGCTACGAAAATTCGTACCGACGCCGGTAAAAGTTAAGGTAGGGTTCAGCCGGCGTACGGAGGTAAAGGTAAGGGGAGTGTCGTGGGAGTGAAAGTTTTTACGCTGGAGCAATAATACGCTCCGCTCTCATGCGTAGGTCTGGATCAGGGCCAATGTGCGTATTTTTACGATCAGTTAAATTGTGTATGCCCAGAATCCATATATACGTACGGAAACCCTTGCCGACTGATTCACATACACCAGGTGTGGCCAAACCCGGGCCTCAAGCACCACCAATGGTGCATGTTTTCCAGGTCTCCTCAGATAATCAGAGCTGAGATAATCCCTACCACCTGTAGAGCTTTAATAATGTGTCAGTCAGTAATGAACACACCTGTGCCCCAACAAGGAGACCTGGGAAACATGCACTGTTCATGGTGCTTGGGGCCCGGGATTGGCCACCCCTGACATACATGGACGTCTGACTTAGGACTGATACACCCATCAGCACGTAACGAGTCCCGCATGAGTGGCAAGAGAGGCAAGACTTTTAATACAAATGAGCTGCACACAGAATATTAATGTACAGTCTGGGCGTGCCAACAGAGTTAGGGCTGAGTCACAGGTAGGAGAGCCTTGCGTAAACTAACATACGCACGGGAAAAGTTAAGGTAGCCCTCGACCATTTGTAAGTTGAAGAATCGTATTATTTGCTGTGAGGTCATGCGTCTTCTCTTACTTAGTTCAGCCCACACCTGCTGCGTGTTTATTATCAATAGATGTGTGTTTTTAAAAGAAACAAATAAAGGCTCATTTAATAAATCTTAGGCTGATTTAACATTTTGTGCAAGGCTTAAACATTTTAAAGGAGCCATTATTTATTTTGATTTTACGAAGTTTTTTAAATAAAATTTTTAAATGCTTATTTTTAAAATGTTTTATTGAAGTCTATATATAGTGGATCATTTTATTTCTAACTTCATGCAGTATGAGTATTGCAAATTATGTCATGATTATTCTTATTTCAAGGTGTATACTTAATGGTTACTTTTGTTAACATAAGTTAATGTAAGTTCGATCTGTATTTAAAAAAAAAATTTTCATTTACTTTTCAAAAGCCTAATGCTAACCTAGTGCGTTTAGTTACATATCTCAGAATCATAAGTCATTTTAAGCACCTGAATGCAGGACCAATTCACAGATTATAAAGTCTGCACGTAGCCAATTATACACAGGAAAGACTTATGTCCATACTTTGCACTCCTGACCCAGGGGGAGTGGTTAATCAGTATCTTTCTTTTTTCTGAATTGGTATTGCGAATTTTTTACGTGCGTAAGTTTGGGTAAGTTCGCAATTTTACTCATAAGTGTGAATACGGTTCTTTGTCACTATACTGATCTGTGGTTGGCAAACCGCAGCATTAAATCCAGACGTGGCACTTGAGTGATTTGAGTGGTTAGCAACTGCTAGCTGCAGCCATTATTATTATAGTGCAGAGTTGAGCATTTGGCTTTCTGCTCTAATAATACCATCCAATGTGAGTTGGAGATTGCCGGCTATGCATTGAAGATTCAATGCATTGCACATAAAGAAGCAGCCACCAGAGTTACTGCTGCAGAATGATGTGAAGCTTAGTTTTTAGTTATGTGAAAGTTAAAACCTCCACTTTGTTATTGATTGTGATTGAGGAATATGTGGAGACTCAAATAACTTGATCTGGGGTAATATATGATTGCTGAAGGAAACATTAGCTCTGTGGGCCTCAGAAGTGCATGGGAGAGTTGTATGATTACTAAGGTTATTACTAAGGTTATCTGGAATTTTGCTGCCACAGTTATAATATAATCTCAGTATTCATAAGTGGATGGGAGGGGACCATGATTACTGGAGTTTTATTATAACTGTGGTAAAACAGTGGGGACTTTGATAACTGGGTGTGGAGTTGGATCTAAAAGGTGCCTGGGGAAGTGAAGGGAGTTATACTCCTGGGGGCAGGGACATTTTAAGAAGTGAGGCGGCCCTTGTACAGGATTTGTACATGGCCCCCCCACCCCTTACCAGAGACAGAACTGTCCCAATTTGCGGAACGCAAAAGGTAGCGAAGCCTAACTACGCTGTAAGCCCCATCCCTTTTTCGGCCCGCGAATAGGGACAGTACCACTGCAGTGGAAGGGGGTTCATTTGGCATCTATTTCTTCCCTCTGGAAGATCTTAGATGGACGAAATAGATGCCGAATGGCCCCCCTTCCCCTGCCAACCCTGGGTGCAGGATAAATGCCACAGGGTCTCCTGTTCTGCGGGGCCAGTGATTGGGGGCCGATAGTGAATATATATTTCCCAATGCAGAGAAGTGTGAGAAGCCTAACCCTAACCTCCCCTTCTATGCTCTATCCCATCCCTGTAGCCTAACCCTTCCCCTCCCTTCCCCGCAGCCTAATCCTAACCTTCCCCTTCTCAGTTTCATCCCCTCCCCATAGCCTAACCCTAACGGTTCCCTTCTAGGCTTCCCCGATACTCTTACTAACCTGTTTGATCTTCTCCTGTAGCGGTCGGGTGTCGGGTGCTGAGCCGGGTCTGTCAGGAGCTGCGTCGAGTCTGGGAGTGGTCGCCGTAATGAATGGGTAAGTTGCCAAATATAGATCTTTTGGCATACGTAGCAATTCATTTATTAATCTTTCTAAATGAACACAGCTTCGAAATAGAGACAGTCGACAATTATCTGTCAGCTGTCAATATGTCGAAAATGTGAATTTCGAAGCAGCGAATGTAACCGGTGAGGAGGAAGGTATGATTACTGGGGAATAGTATGACTATGGTGAATATGATAAATGGGGGAGGAGGGAGGTATGATTACTGGGGGAATAGTATGACTATGGTGAATATGATAAATGGGGGAGGAGGGCGGTATGATTACTGGGGGAATAGTATGACTATGGTAAATATAATAAATGGGGGAGGAGGGAGGTATGATTACTGGGGGAATAGTATGACTATGGTAAATATAATAAATGGGTGAGGAGGGAGGTATGATTACTGGGGAATAGTGGGCTGTATGCAGAGCTTTTCTTAAAGACCGCGTATATTGCAACAAGTAACATAGATGTTGTAACAAAATTACTGCGCAAGCCCAGTAGCTCACATCGGAAAACTCTTTGCATTTGCAGCCGGAGCTCTGCATACGGCCCAGTATGACTTTGGTGAATATGATAAATTGGTGAGGAGGGAGGTATAATTACTGGGGAATAGTATGACTATGGTGAATATGATAGATGGGGGAGGAGGGAGGTATGATTACTGGGGAATAGTATGACTATGGTGAATATGATAAATGGGTGAGGAGGGAGGTATGATTACTGGGGAATAGTATGACTATGGTGAATATGATAAATGGGTGAGAAGGGAGGTATAATTACTGGGGGAATAGTATGACTATGGTGAATATGATAAATGGGTGAGGAGGGAGGTATGATTACTGGGGAATAGTATGACTATGGTGAATATGATAAATAGGTGAGGAGGGAGGTATAATTACTGGGGAATAGTATGACTATGGTGAATATGATAAATGGAGGAGGAGAGAGGTATAATTACTGGGGAATAGTATGACTGTGGTGAATATGATAAATGGGGAGGAGGGAGATATAATTACTGGGTGAATAAAATGACTGTGGGGCATATGATAACTGGGGGCCTGATCCAGATATCCAAGCATTTTCTGTTTGCATGGAGATCTGGAAGTCCGCACTGAAGAGAGGAGTTCTCTCCTGTCACTTCCCTCTCTCACATATGTTTCCAGGACTGTGCCTTTACTTGTCCGCAGGGATCTGCGTCATTGTTAAACTACTGATAGTCGCACCTGGAATTTATTTAGCATACCAGAAAGGCGGGGATTAGACATATGAAAAACAAGTGCTTCCCACCCCCCACACCTCCACCACCGATCTGCTAGCACACGGAGCATCCGTATACTAAGAGATTTGTAGCGTAAAATATGGCACCCGCATGCACAGATGTTACATTTTAGGGGAGTTACGCAAGAGGCTTGTATACATCCCATAATGTTACTAAATGAGGGTCAGGTCCTTGGGTGTGGAGGGCAGTATTATTACTGGGTGAATAGTATAACTGTGGGGAATATGATAATTGGGGGCCGGATGCAGACCTGATAACATCAGTCACTTACACATGCTAGATGTTACGCTAGCATAGCAAGATTCGTATGAAACTCAGTTCTGTACGAGCCAGTGGGCGGGGGAAGCATGGTAATTGTACAGTGTGGGAGGGGGCTCCAACACTGGTGCGTGTCAGCGGTTGTACGGACATCCGCACAATGGACTTAAGGCAGGCTTATGGCAGTGTAAGCTGCCATAAAGTCTGCATGAGAGAGGTGACTGGACAAGAGAGGTGTCGGAAGGACAGACACCCGCACATATGGAAAGCATGCGGGGGTCTGGATCCGGTCCAGGGTGAGGAGGGGAGTATCATTACAGGGTGAATAGTATAACTGTGGGGAATATGATAACCGGTGTGAAGATGGGAGCATCATAACTGGGTAAATAGTATAACTGTGGGGAATATGATAACTGGGTGAGGAGGGAAATATTATTACTGGGTGAATAGTATAACTGTGGGGAATATGATAATTGGGTTAGGATGGTAGTATCATTACTAGGTAAATAGTATAACTGGGGGGAATATGATAACTGGGTGTGAAGAGGAATATAATTACTGGGCGAATAATATAACTGTGGGGAATATGATAACTGGGTAAGGAGAGGAATATCATTACTGGGTAAATAGTATAACTGTGGGGAATATGATAAATGAGTGAATAGGGGAGTATTATTATTGGGGGAATAGTATAACTGTGTGAAATATGATAACTTGGTAAGGAGACGAATATTATTACTGGGGAGACGAGTATTATTACTGGGGAGACGAGTATTATTACTGGGGAGACGAGTATTATTACTGGGTGAATAATATAACTGTGGGGAATATGATAACTGGGTAAGGAGACGAGTATCATTACTGGGTGAATAATATAACTGTGGGGAATATGATAACTGGGTAAGGAGACGAATATCATTACTGGGGGAATAGTATAACTGTGGGGAATATGATAAATGAGTGAATAGGGGTGTATTATTACCGGGGGAATAGTATAACTGTGGGGAATATGATAAATAGGTAAGGAGTTAGAAATGATTGCTGGAGAATTGGATAGTTAGTGAATATGATAACTGGCTGGGATGTAAATAATTATGCATACTGTACCATGAATCCTTATTTGCCAAATAATTTTGGCTAACCAGACTGCAGAGCCCCAGTCTGACATGGCTCCTATGAGAGGCTACCATGTGGTTAAAGTCAATAGGACTCTACATAGCATCAATCAAAGGTAATTTTATGTGTGTAATAATATTCAAACGGCATCTAATTAAGACATTTTCTGCATCTGCATGTGGAATGTGCGGTTGGTAATCAGAGTCAGGTTTATGGAGCAGGGTGGCATTTCTTTTCCTCAAGGTCGCTGAGGATTTCAGGCATGCAGGCAGTGGTAACCAAAAACCATTTGCTTTCATGAAAGGCCTTTCATAATCCTGACATAAGGTACTCAATGCACAGCATACCCTATGTTTAGAATCTAGTCAAGGTTTCACAGTAAAAATACACAGAAAAGCTTTAACTACATTATAACATCTTGTTACACTGTGGTAGCTGGGTGCATGATAATGTCCCACCACATTTCTATGGCATGCTGCTTTAAATATAGCTCACCCCAAATAATTGCACTTCATAATAGATATTTTTGGACATCTGTGTGAAACAGTCCTATTTAGACAAGGTTGACATTTTCTAGTGTTAACCTATTAGCATAATGCATGCTTCATTTAGGACTAACAGACTTTTGATTCATGGGATAAAGAATGGATTACAACTACATTACAAATGTATTCTAGACTCTCAGCATTAATAATGCCAAGAAAGACTCAAGTTACAAATTGCCAAATGTATGACTCAGTGAAACTGTAAAACTGTTAAATATCTTGACTGGTCTCTGCCCAAATGTGCTGTTTCCTGTTATGAATTATGTAATGCCCGGAGAATGATATGTATTCCCAAAGTCTTACCGCAACAACTTCAAGATAAACCACTGGCCAATTTCACTAAATACATTTGGGTTTTAGTATAAACTTTTTGTAATATTAGTGTTTTGTGAGTTTTGCAGTTCAGTGGGTTACAGACATTGGGCCTGATCCAGAACTACGCCTCGGAGCGAATTTACGTGTGGCAGAGACGTAAAATCGCTGATTTGTACGCACTGCGCATGCGCTCCATAGAAAATACGCACATTAACGTAGCATAATTGTGAACGTATGGGCCATTCACGTATGTGTCATGTAAATACTTCCGTGTGGGCATGCCAATTTTACGTTACTCCAAATTACGTGTGAAATACATGAAGTAGGCGGGGGGTTGTATTTAAAGTGCACGGTATGGGCGTGCTTAGCTGCGTAAATTCGTTCAGCCCATACGTACGTGTGCGTATGACTGCGGTTACGTTGGAAAAAGTTAAGGTAGGGTTTGGAAAGTGTAACTTGACAAAATACGTCCGTGCAAGGGGTGTGCCGAGGGGAGTGTAACGAATTTATGCGCACGAAAATACGCTCCGCGAATAAACGTACGGCAAACGTAGTTCTGAATCTACCCCATTGCAACACAGGATACATGGAAGTGCAGTAATTTGTAGTGTAAGTAATGGTTTCTATATACCGTTATCTTTTCCACATCTAAAATCCTAAGCAGATTTAATACCTTTTCAAA
Source organism: Limnodynastes dumerilii (assembly GCA_011038615.1). Taxonomy (NCBI): domain Eukaryota; kingdom Metazoa; phylum Chordata; class Amphibia; order Anura; family Limnodynastidae; genus Limnodynastes; species Limnodynastes dumerilii. Next base: position 450,816 of record WWET01000087.1, on the reverse strand, counting down.
CTTCATTGTGTACCTTTGTTAAGTACTAAGCTGCCTACTATGGTGCAGAGTCTAGAGCAGGCCTGTCCAACCTGTGGCCCACCAGTTGCTGTGAAACTATGAGTCCCGGCATAGGCCATAGGATGGACAAGCCTGGTCAAGAGCATAGTGTTCACTGGAGCCCCTGATGGTGAGGGCAGATTAAGCTGCAGGCTCCTAGCATGTTCTGGATCTCCTTGTGGCAGCTTTAGTGTCTAGCGGAGGGGAGGAGCACTTATTACATGACAGCAAGCAAATTAGCCATGTGGGATGCCGCCCGCAGATTCCAAAGTGAGCGCACACTCCTAACTTTACAGTTTATTGGTGCCCTGGTTGTTGCTTAGCAGTCAGGAAGCCAGCCAATCACAGAAGTAGGCAACAGGGCTGCAGGCAGCCACTTTTTAAAAACTGTCAGCGCTATTCCACAGTGCCAGTTATAGCGTTTAGTTTTCCGTGTGCTTCTCCTGTTAGCTCATTCATAGTTTCTTTTTATGATATCTGGTTGCATCTTGCCTTTGTATTCCTTGCCTTCCCTGTGTTCCTTGCATCTGTGTGTCAGTTTTTTCCACAAGTCCCATTCCAATTCATTTCTTTTTGCGTGACTGTGGATTGTGGGTCTGTGAGAGAGAGCTCATATCTCAGTTGTGTGTTGTCTGTCCAGTTTTGGCATTTCTCCACCTTGCCCATTGCCCCTGTATGATTTTCCATAGTCCACTGTGGGTATTTCTCCTACGTCTTTCCTGTTTCAAGATTGATCACTGTTGTCTTTTTTCTATCTCTGAGTGTTGGTGTTCTTACATCCATCAGATGTGGCATGTAAGTAGCCCAGCCAATTCTCACCATCAGGGGCTCTAGTGAAGATCAGGCTCCCAATTAGACTCTGTGCCCTGGTGTGACATGGTCATAACAGCACCAACCTAATTAGCAGGTCAATAATGACAGACAAACATGGAACAGATGAGAGCTGAAGGGATGCAATCTTCCAAACAAATGGCACAGACACCTATGAGAATAGCAAGGAGAGTAAATAGGAGACATCCAGGGGTGCTAAATGGAAAAGCATGGAAGAGTGTCAGCGAGGTCACAGGACAGCTAAGGAAACAGTAAGACATGCAAGGACCCTTCAACTGATATCAGAAGGAATAAGTAGCATACTAGGTGGAGTAATGGTAATAGTGTCTAGGACACCAATGGACAAACACTCAGCCAGGATGGAGAGGAAGGTAAAAGTACACCATACACAGAACTCACAAAAATGACTGCAAAACACAAGGACATCAGCTTGAGAAGGCAGGTATACCTGAGGCTGAGCAGTTGTCACACCACTTCCCTGGATTGGTTGGTGTCCTGGCTGCTAGCATACAGCAAGGACACCACTATCAAGAGCATGCGCGTCCACCGGGGACAAGAAAAGCAGCACTTTGGACGGAGACTTTACATGCTGTAACACTGTTTGGGATTGAATGCATTAGGAATTAACAGGTAAATGCTTACAGGCCAACACGATCAATATGACCGCATGTAGCACCTTTTAATACATGTGACTGTTATTCCAGACTATGGGACGGATTCTTTTTCCACACAGTATTTTGTGAGCATTTGGATTGTATTTATACATTCTGTGCACGTCCATTTATCCGTGCTGTTGTATTTCGCCGATATGATGTGCCAGTTTGCGATACATTATACTTTGGAAATGGCATATTCTGAAGTGGTAACAGCAGGGATATTTTACATCTCCAAAGAAGACACCGTGGACACCACAAGTAATTAGGATCCGATTTCTCCAACGCCAAGAGATAGTATTTTTCCCTAACCTTACCCTAACCCTCACCCTAACCCTCTAATTCTATCAGCCTAACATTAGCCCTCCATGTCCCATAGCCGAACCCTAACCTTCCCCTTCAATCGACCTAACTTTAACACTCAATCTCCCACAGCCTGATAATAACCTTCCCTGTCTATCAGCCTAACCCTAACTTTCCCCTTCAATCAGCCAAACCTTAACCCTCCATCTCCCACAGCCTAACCTTTTCTGTCTATCAACTTAACCCTAATCTTTCCCTTCTATTAGCTAACTGTAGCGCACTACAGCCCGTTGCAGGGGGAAGCACAATTCGCTATTGTGAACGGGTATTATAATACTCCTTCCCGATTTTTTATTATCTGCACGATTTAGCACTGATACAGCCGCAATTCATCTGTCTACAGTATCAGTGTCGGAAATCGGCCCGGCAGCTGCATCCCTATCTGTGCTATTTAATTGGAGCACATTTCCAATACCTTATGACAACAGTTCTTGGTAGTGACCGCAAGTGGGTGTGCCTTGGTTTAACAATGTAAAGTATAGACATGCCGTCACCTTGCCACCATTTTATGTTTGCAGAAGTCAGAAAACTCCCTTATGTTTCGGCAGTGAGACGTCTACTGGTGAAAGGGGTGTGGTCAAACAGGTGGGCGGATAACAGTTGTGCAACCAAATGCATCCATTGCATAACAATCTGACCTAAGGGTCCATTATGATGTCAAATCATTTCATGGAATTCTCTTTCCAAGACCACAGTGTTTCCTGCGAGTGCTGGGGAGGCCACTCCCTTCATTTGCACGTAGTTCCATCTGGTGATCCCTACCTTAGAATCTAGGGAAGTCTATGTAAGGCATGTCTATATGGTACTATTATAACACCACTCCAGGCCCACTAGCAAAATCAGTACTAATGATTTTATTTCTAGTCTGTAAATAATCAGTATTCAGAAACAAAACTGTTTCCTAACATCAGCACATTCAATAACAGAATTATTTCACAATAGTGACACAGTGTTTGAAGAGATTTCCCAGTTGTCTCCAAACTCATTCCTATTCCCCATTTCACTCATACTATTTCTTGCCATATGGGACTGGATCCAGACCTATGCTTCCAAACGCAGTGTCAGCAGAGATCCAAAGCCAGAGCCCCGCTGTATTCATAGTCCTGTACATGCAAGGAGTAGGCACTCCCCTCACATGTATGGACTTATATTTACAAGCAAGCCATTAAAATATGGGACAGTGTGGATGTCTGGATAGGCCATAAGGGCCTTAATATGCACTTCCTGTAAAATACCTCGCCCCCTACTACCTAATGTATACGTTGTATGCATCGCCACTGTTGGAAACACTTCCAGGAATGGAAGTCTGGATGAGGAGGATCCAGATTCGTACTTGAAGCACGGTGTGTGCACTTGTGCCCATGAAAAACCAATCATTCTCCGCTCCTTGCAATCAGATGGCAAACTATTGGCATATGCAGGGGTGTTTTAAGAAGTGAGGGGGCCCTTGTGCAGGATTTGTACATGGCTTCCCCCCCCCACCCCCTTACCTGAGACAAGATTGTCCCGATTTGCGGACCTCAAAGGGGACGGGACCTAACTACACTATAAGTCCCGCCCCTTTTCCGGCTTGCGAATAGGGACAGTTCCACTGCAGGGAAAGGGGGGCTCATTTGGCATCTATTTATTCCCTCCAGAAGATCTTAGAGGGAAGAAATAGATGCTGAATGGCCCCCCTTCCCCTGCCAACCCTGGGTCCAGGATTAATGCCACAGGGCTCCCTGTTCTGAGGGGCCCGTGTGCACTGCACACCCTGCACTCATTATAGATACGCCTATGGGCATATGTCTTAATGCGTTCAATGGTGTCATCCTCCTCTGTTGGCAGATCTCCTGTGCTGGCCTCACAGGCTGTTGGTAGCTGGTTATTCTTGTGTCAAGAGGTTCCCTTATATTAGAGATGGGTGTCTCTCCTGTGTAAACATACACGCCCACAGACAGAGTTTCATAATTCATAACAATATGAATAATCTTATGGTCCTGACAAGCTGCATGTTGGTTAGAGCTCCTAGTTGATAATGACCGTAGTTAAACCAGTAGCTAAAATGCCCCACAGTAATGCCCCATTATCTAAAATGTCCTGGGGTCTTGATTCACAGATCAGAAAGCTTTAAAAAGGTGCGGATATGCATGTGTCTGCACCTAACTTAAAACTCTCTCTTACGCCATCTCCCCCTTATTTTACAAACCTAGGGCACCTAAGAGTTCCCTAGGGCTTCCCTAACTTCCTGTGCCTAGTTTCCTTTTTAAGAAGAAAAATATGCACAGAGATTTTCCTACCCTGCCCTCCCCAGCTCCTTAGCATAACTCCCCCCACCCAATGGACCGGATTCACAGATCCTTTTTTTAAAAGAACGCAATTATACGCACGCATGTAGCAAGGCAACACCCACCAACACCCCCGACACTCCCCTTTTACGGCAATGCTGTTGGGCACTTACGAGTCCATAGACCACTCTGTTCTTTATGTGTGTACTAACGTGCGTATATGTATGCCGTATGTGCGATTCTTAATAACCGCGCCCTCATGCGTTCATATAAAAGCCTCTCCCCGCCCACTTTCATGTAAATTTTACGTTTTTCAACCTTGCCCATCCGTACGTATTTCACCAAGTGCGATTCACAAGTCAGTTCATTAGGCACTTATGTGCATATATTCTACGTAGTGTACATATATAAAGTTACTACGCATGCGCAGTTAAAACATACCTAAAAAATAAGCACGCAACTCCACGTGAAAACGGATCTCTGAATACAGTCCAATCTTCTTAAAAACTCTTAGAGGCTGCACAGACGCGCCTTCTTCTACCTAACCAACTATGTGTACCTAAGTGGTACATAGACTGTGTGATTAACTTACTATTCCATGCAGTAGTGGTATCCAGTACTTACAATGCTAAATTAGTGCCCCAGTACCCAAACCCCTTTCCAGTGCATAAATCAATTTTCATGTACTTTAGCCCTTCTACACAACAATAGTGGTGTCTGCTCTTATGTATTATGTATTATGTATTTCCCTGGCTCAGGATCTGCTTCATAGTAGGGTGTGGGGCTCCGGTCCGAACGGCCGATTTTCGAATCACCCATTTCCTCCCTCGCTGGGATTTTGCAATCCACGGAGCACCAAAGGCTCCGTGGTCCGAAACGTTATAAAAAAATTATCCCCCCACTCCTTTCCCTAATTCTAACCCTAACCCTCCCCTCTCACTTCCCTAACCCTAACCTTCCCTTCCTGGCAGCCTGACCCTAACCCACCATCTCCCGCAGCCTGACCCTAACCCTCTCTCCCCTGCAGCCTAACCCTCCCTCCCCTGCAGCCTGACCCTAACCCTCCTTCCCCAGCACCCTGACCCTAACCCTCCCTCCCCAGCACCCTGACCCTAACCCTTCCTACCGCGCACAGAAAGTTTACTCACCTGTTCCAGGTTCGCGGCAGAGGGATATCGCTAACGGCGGAGGTATATCGCAAATTGCAAAAGTGAATGGATGAAGTATGCCGAACGGCATACTCACCTATTCATTAAAAAAAAAGTCTGAGTAAGTATTCAAAAAAGGGACATCCGAAAAGAAACATTCAGATGTCCCTTTTTCTTGGAAATTAGAGTGTAACCGGTCATAGTACACCATCATAATAAATTAATTATAACTAATGTCATTTTAATGCCACCCACCTGTAGAGAAGATAAAATCTACAGCTGGCACAAAACTATGCCATAAACAAATAGCAGAGTCAACAATAATGTACATAAAGGTATGGGTTCATAATTTCTCAGTTATTTAATATACTAAGTTGTTACTTCTGCTCTAGAATCTAACTAATCATTTCATTTAATGTTAGTTTGTATATTATAACTGCAACATGATATAGTATTGTAAAGTTATGGAAAGTAAAATAACTGCTTAAATACATTTGGAGGATTAAACATTTGATACTATGACAGAAAAGTCTAATATTGAAAATAAAGGAGTAATTTATTTAAACTGAAATGCACAAGGACACAAGTAATGGTTACACTTGGGCATAGTGGAGTGTTTTGTATTTATTTCCTGGAAGTAAACCAGAGAGATAATCCTGGAAACAAAAGAGCTGTGTTGCTAACTACTTGTAATGCCAAACTGTCTTACAGTGTATATATTCATTAGATTCTCAAACATACCAAATACTGAAAACTCATAGTAATGCCAAAAGTTCATTCTCACAATCTCGGTAAACCCTGACAGAGATTTCAGGTTCATGGACATTGGCCCAGACCCTGGGCTACGGCCGACAGGGGAATTACGTACAGCGCGTACGTAATTCCCCTGTCCAGAAGGTTGTGCGCATGTTCACAACCTTCTCACAACACCATGTCAATGGGCCTGATCCAGAACAACGCTTCGGAGCGAATTTACGCATGACGGACACGTAAAATCGCCCTTTGGTAAGCACTGCGCATGCGCACCATAGAAAATACGCTCCGTAACATAGCGTAATTGTGAACATATGTGCCATTCACGTATGTGTCACGTAAATACTTACGTGTGGGCGTGCCAATTTTACGTGCGTCCAAAATACGTCTGAAATACGTTAAGTAGGCGGGGGGTGGTATTTAAAGTGTACAGTATGGGCGTGCTTAGCTACGTAAATTCGTCTAGCCCATACGTACGTGTGCGTATGACTGCGGTTACGTTGGAAAAAGTTAAGGTAGGGTTTGGAAAGCGTATCTTCACAAAATACGTCCGTGCAAGGGGTGTGCCGAGGGGAGTGTAACGAATTTACGTGCACGAAAATACGGTACGCGAATAAACGTACGGCAAACGTAGTTCTGGATCTACCCCAATGTACATAACTAACATTACGTACGCCGCCTCTTACAAAAAGGGGGCTTCCCCCCATTAGGCATGTCGTATCTCCACCGTGAAGGAGATGCTAATGAGGGGATGGGGCGGGGAAAGCAACGTCATGATCAGGTATGCAGCCGTAAGGAATCTGGACACGTAAGACCGCATGTACATAATCTACGTAATGAAACGCTACGTAGATAGTGTAAAATAGTTACTACGCATGAGTAGTAGCTAGAATCGTAAAATTAGGCAGGTAAATTAGGCACGTATGTTACTGGGGTGTGAATCCAGCCCAAAGATCTTTGGGGCGTTTTGCTGCACTGAGACAGTCTATCTCAGTGTTTCCAAACTTTCTCAGTTCGAGGTACCCTTAGGGTCTCCATATTTTTTCAAGGCACCCCTAAGACAAAAATACAATAGAATAGAAAATAGAAACATTCCAAGGCACCCCGGTGAGAGCGTCGCGGCAGCCCAGGGAGCCGCGACACACAGTTTGGGAACCACTGGTCTATCTTATGGGCATTGAACTATTGAGAACTGGTGAATCTTCTGCGCTGTGCTTGTTGTGACAAGGTTTTGTACCTAAAGATCTATTTACACCTGACATTAAATTTTGGGGTCAATTAATTTGACTGAAGTTGTTTCAGGGAAATTCATCATGATACACTTACGGTCATAAAGTATGAAGAAGTTCCATGCAGGGTCTGACACTCCCCGTTGTAGGTATCACCGTTGTAGGTACCACCAACCTGAGTGCCAATAGCACTAGGGCTTTTCCTGCAGCCTGTTGCAGGTTACAGGGTATTAAAACATTTGTCTTTGTGGAACTACCAGTGCCTGTATAGAATGGTGTTCAACAAAGGCTTCCAGGGCGTGATGGCACTTAGAGAACCACAAGTGCTACCATGTCCTAACTCCAGGGGCCAGATTTACTAAACTGCAGAAATGAAAAAGTGGAGATGTTGCTCATAGCAACCATTCAGATTCTAGCTGACATTTTCTAGTATGTAATAGGAAAGTGAGAGCTGGAATCGGATGGGTTGCTATGGGCAACATTTCCATTTTCAATTCCTGCATCTTAGTAAATCTAGCCCCAGGACTCACTGGCACCTGTAACCCTTTTGTTTTAAAAAACACTCCCTGAGACTCCTCATTTGTCTTATATTATTACCCATATCCATAGCAGTGGCTAATAAAAGCCTTAATGCACTAACTTGGTTGTACAGAAGGTTTACCCATTGCTAAATGTCATACACTAGTACTGCCCTTTATGTAAAAGTGGTGGTTCCCACGCCTCTGTCCTGAGATTATCCTGGGAGTTACTGTCTATATAAAGTGCTGTACTGGCATATACAGACATATCTGCAATCAATTACATTTATATACATTTACATAGATGGAATCAAGTTGCACCTTCTGAGGAATTTGATGAAAAAGAGACAACCAGTTGTACCACAGTATTAAAGCTGAAGGAGGAATACACTTTGTGCCAATAAGGGAAAGAAACCATTGGGCCTGATTCACATTTAAGAAGCTACGTCTTCTTTCATGCGGATTTCTTAGAAATAACCTACCACGTATGCAGAGTAGATTATATATGCAATCTATGTGCACTTAGGTATGTAGATTCACTACGTGTGACCTTTAAAGACCACACGTAGTGAGTGCTTTGAGAAAAAGGAGGCGTCCTAATGCCACCTCTGGGAAAAAATAAGAAGAGTGGGTGGGGAGGTAGTAAAATGAAGGGATAAGGGAAACTCTGGGGAAACCTCTTAAGAAGGAAAATATGCATCAAAAGTTAATGTAGCCTATAACACTCTTAAGGGCTATTAGGCTACTAAGAACAGGGGGTGGATTGTGGGGCTGGACATGAGAGTAAGGTGCATATCCGGCCGCACCTAACTCCCTCTTAAATGTGAATCCGGTCTATTGAGTTGCCTGCCTTTTTTAGGAACGTTCTGATCTGCACTCTGTTGCAGAGTGTAGCAATAATGCAAAATGACGTTCTCATGCTCCCAGGGAACCATGACCTTTACCTGAAAGAGGGAAATAATACAAACCATCTTGGTTTGATCTGCAAGGAAAGTTCAAAGGTAATAATTCATTGTTTCCCCTGGTAAAAGTTAAAAGGTAACATTTCCTATTTCAATTGCACATGGCAGTGTATAAATATCATCAGAATGTTTGTAAGCAAAATATTTTGGTGAAGTAAATGAGTATTTCTTGTGATGTGATATGGTCTGTCTCGGTACAGATTTTATACTTTTTTGTTGTCTCTACTTGTTCTGAATCAGCCCCTATATCTGTATTTTCTTCTCCTTATTTCTCATTCACAATTCTACTGAAAAATGTCCATACCGTAAAACATTTACTAAAGCTTTCTCAGATGGTGACATTAACTGATATCATATAATTGAGTATCAGTGGAGAATGACATATAATCTTTCTCTCCGATAATGCATCTTTCCTGTTAGATGAAAGTCAGCCATGTGTTACTCTGGGAAATGGAAAAAATGAGAGCTGGATTAGCAGTGGGTGTTGTCTGAGGATGCTGGCAAATGGAGTATATGATAAAAGTCACATTTATTTAGTATACTATAATATCTCGAAATTAAATAGTTATATGGTTGGCAATACTGTATGCTTGAAAATTAGGGTCTTCGTATAAGGGATACAGTCTCTGTAGAAAGCTAATTTTCAGCTTCCTCTATTTCGAAAATAGTGCTAATTAGAATATTTTATTAATGAACGTGTAAGTATTCCGATCAGCATACTTACCCATTCATTAATTCGGAAACCGCGGCTGCATACCCATTGGACAGGTGAGTATTACAGGGGACTTTATAGGGAGTTTTAGGGTTAGGAGTCTATGGGGAGTGTTAGGGGTAGGCTGCAGGGAAGAGAGTTTTAGGGTTACTCTGTGGGGAAGGGAGGGTTAGGGTAATGGAATGGAGAGGGTTAGGGTAAGAATTAGGATAAGGTTTGGGGTAGGATAAATACTCACCTCTCGCTTGTTCTCGATCGGCATACTTACCCATTCATTAATTTAGAAACTGTCACCGCAAACTCATCTCACCACGGCAGACCCACCAGACAGCTGAGTATTACAGGGGACTCTGTGGGAAGTTTTAGGGTTAGGCTGCGAGGAGGGGAGTCATAGGGTCAGACTGCGGGGAAGGGAATCTTAGGGTCAGGCTGTGGGGAGGGGGAGTCTCAGGGTCGGGCTGCGACCAAAAGGCTTTACTTTAAACTCATAGCAGCAAAAACTAACCACCATTATAATAACAGTTAGATTATTTCTTTTTCGTCATTCTTTTTTTTTTTTTATTAAACACCATATTCTTTTATAGGGTACACAAAAAAGAAAAGGGCTTAGATGGGAACAAATTGTATTGCAGAAATGTATTCATAATTACATAACAATCAAAAACATCACAACACTATATAAAATCAAACAAAAAAGGGAAAAATAAAATAAAAAGACACTACAGATCAATTGGCTATAGACTATACGACCAAGGAAACCATTGAACCAGCAGAGAATTTGCCTTCATAGAGTAGGGTGTTCCTCTTGTCTCCATTTCGTAGCTATACTGGGTTCTGGATATTATTTTAGTGTGAGAGAGCAGTGAAGAAGATCTCCACTTTTGTTCTATGCTATTAAAATGTGACCCATCAAATGGGGAGAGGTATCATTAAGGTGGATCATTATTACAACCTGGGGCTAGATTTACAGACTTTCCAACACGAGCCATGCCATTATTTACAATATAATCCACACCTGAGCTTCCAACTGTCACACTCAACTGGTGAAATGACTTAACTGATATTTAAAAAACTATTTGTGGTTACCATAGCAACTGACAGTTGGAAACTAAGGAGCAGAGTGTTTTGTACCTAATGAAATGGGTCATGTTGGAGGGTATGGATTTACTAAGCTGTGAAAAAGCAAAAGTGAATATGTTCCCCATAGCAACCAACAAGATTTTATCTCTCACTTTCCTATTACAAATTTAAGAATACGAGCTAGAATTTGATTGGGCTAGATGTACTAAACTGCAGAAAAGGAAAAGTGGAGATCTTGCCCATAGCAACCAATCAGATTCTAGCTGACATTCTTTAATATGTAATAGGAAAGTGAGAGCTAAAATCTCATTGGTTGCTATGGGCAACATCTCTACTATTGGTTTTTCACAGCTGCAGTTACTTTCTATGAGTTTTTAAACTTATTGGACTTTGGAGATATTGTTCTGGCCATTACATCAGCATTACATTTATATTATACATTGGGATCATCTTAGAGGGCCAAGCTCGGGCCTCATGAGCTACCAACGGTTCATGTTTTCCAGGTCGTCTGAGATAATCACTACCAACTGTTGATCTTTTTGAATTTACCAGTCAGTAATGAACAAACCTGTGCTCCAACAAGGAGACTCGGAAGACATGGACCGTTCACGAGACCCAAGCTTGGCCACTCATGCCTTAAGTAGTTCAAGCAAAAATACAATCAACTGTGTTTAAATGTAATGTCACAAAGCATATTTCATTGAGATTAGTACACAAAATAATATAATTTTCATGCCTATATATATATTCCATTGTTTTTATTATCTATCTTTGTGTAGCATGTCCTGTACATTTTGCTTGTACTTAAATAGCAAACCACTTAACACTGGTATATAAAAAAAATGTTACACAGAAAAATAATTTTAGCCTTTTTTTATGTAAAGCAGAGCATAAAACACAATGACCAGTCTATTCATGTAATATACAATTTTTATTATATAAACTGCCCCCAATATTGTGGCAGAGAAAAAAAACAATGATAAAATAGAAAACTATTGTAGTGTTGCTTATGATCCTGAATAGTTTTGAATGCAAAGTCACATCTTTACAGAATGTTCCGCCAAGATGCAGTCTGAACATCTCTTGTTATTTATCACTTTCACCTGTGACACATCATGGTTATCTCTTCCCCATCAAACATTCTGTCTTCCTTCATAAGCTATTTCGGTAAAATGCATGCACTCCAATTACTTGCTGTTTTTAGTCCTAGCGAAAGGCTTACATAGATGTTCTGACTTAAACTTAACACAATAATTCTCTAGAGCAGTGATGGCTAACCTGTGACACTTCAGGTGTTGTGACACTACACTTCCCATCATGCTTTGTCAGGTATCCGCAATGTTTTTGCAGTTCAGGCATGCTGGGACTCGTAGTTTCACAACACCTGGAGTGTCACAGGTTAGCCATCACTGCTCTAGAGTATAAAATACATAAACAAATCATAAAAAATAAATACAATGGCCCAGATCCTGACCTATGCACATCTTATGGATGTGGATGTGCGAGGTCATTACGTACGTTATCGTAACAGGGAGTGCACGCCACCTGCACTTCCCGCTAAAGGTAGTCATTTTTAAGGTAGTAATGTGGAAACGTAAGTGTCCAAGGGCCAGATTTACTAAGGGGAACTTTAAATTGCCTCTGCAAATCGCCTGACTTTGCCTGTGTTGAGGGGCGATTTTGCATGTCGATTTTGAAACACTGACGATGTGTTTACCGGTGATTTAAATCTCCAGAGATGGAGGCGATTTTTTTCACTGTAATGTTAAGTATAAGGATTTTTTTCAAATCAAAATCGCTGGAGTTTGACTTGAACTCATGAGACTTCACACACAGGACACTATTTAAATGCTATTTGTATTAATGTAATGTCATCTATGGGAAAATGCTTGTTTCACTTAGCCATATTATAGTTTGCTTTAAAGCAAATTGAGAGTTGTCATAGGAATCTGTAAATAAAAATGTTGTGTATGGTAGATAAAAAATATATATCATTCTACTATTATATAGTTTCATCTGGGACACTGTATCTGTAACTCAATAGCTGCTCTAGCTGTGTTATTCAATGCATCTACCTGACTATGGAATTGTTGTATGAATATGCATATGCTCTGTTTATGCTAGTGTATCCATGTCTATGTAGGCATATGTCTTATACATACTGTAACACACCTACTGTATCTATGCTCATCAAGGTTATATTTCTCTTTCCTTGATGTTGCCCTTATTAAAGCTAAACTGCCAATTAAATATCCACTATGCACATGCAGCACACAAAAAACCATAGCTTTTGTTTGAGTCTAAACAAGCAGCTGAAATACATTTACACCTTACTTTTATACCCTCACACATGATTACATGACCATTTGCTAGCGATTTTAGCAAAGTCTCCACTGACCCACCTGAGAATTATCTCAGGAGACTTTAAGCCCAAACACCAGCGATTTTGAAAGTCTACCCTTAGTAAATCCAGAGATTTGTATGCTCCTCATGCAAAAAATCGCTGGAGAGATTTAAACAACGGAGATTTAAGTCTCCACTCATCTCTGGAGAGTATGTGGCGATTTTAGTAAATCCGGAGACTTGCAAATCTCCGGTAAACTACTACTACTCAAATCAACCTTAGTAAATAAGGCCCCATATTCCTACCTTAAAAATTACGACTAGTAATTTCAATTTTAAAAACATGGTCGGAACGGGCATTCCCCCGCCCTGATCCCTAATTTAAATATCTATCTCCACCTCTACGGCAGAGATACATTCGTAAATTAAGGGTTCAGCCCCTTCGTAACATGTTTGTGTACATGCACACATGTTACTAGACAGGGAAAGTACGCTAGCAGCTTGCGTAATTCCCCTGTCGGCCGAAGGTGTGTATCTACCCCAATGCTATAATTGTTCCATCCATCTTCATCATTACTTCAACTGCCATAAAAAGAAGCTATTAGTATAAACGTAAACAGGAAAATTTAGTAATAATATTAAACATACCTGTTGTTGGGTCCACCAGAGCACTAAATGTAACCGGAAAGAGTCTTTTAAAAAGACCCTCATTTTTCAAGGCTTTCCTTTGCGGCAAGGATGCCTGTAGTCTACCAGAGACCAATTTGTATTGTCAGCATCTGAGACCTTTATTGTGGTCACCAATGTCGCAGGCTACTTACATTTTTCACTTGTAGCAACTTCTTGTGCCATCCAAACAGAAATGCTTAACACTGTACCCTGTTGAGGATAAGTTATACCGAGTTTTACAACATTAATAATACACAATATGAGATAACTAAAGAAATAAAGAGCAATTAACCATAACCATGATGTTTTTTGGCAAATCAATTCTTTACAGTCATCACTTATTGGATGACTCAAACTAGTCATGGTCACCCATTGTAGGACCCATGTAATTCATGTCTTCATAGATAAAATAATATATTGTATAACTGCTGGAAAAACAGATATGTGTTTTGTAATCTGTTGTACAGACATTGTGGACTATTTTGTATATAACCTGCATTTACATGTTGCTCATGTATCGAAGTAGGCTGTCATGGTATGAAGGCATACACATGCCCTACTCCAGTGTAACTGTTACACAAATACTTCTGATTCAGTTATAGATACATTGTGAAATGCATTTGACCATGAGCCTGTTATAGAACATGATAGTTTTGTCTATGTTAACTTGTTTTTATTGACAAATGAAAAGTATGGACCAGATCCAGACCCCCGCGTGCTTTCCGTGCGCGTGGGGGTCTGAAATTACGCGAGACAGAGGGGAGTGCACACCCGCTGTCACCCACCTCTGTCGTGCGGGCTTTATGGCAGCTTACGATAAGGCTGGTATGTATGGTCAGAGTTTCAGCAGCTAGCGTAAAATCGCTTGCGTGCGTAGTTTAGGATCTGGCCTATTGTGAGTACCTGTCCACATGTCCTTGTTAATCAAGTTTGTACCTTGGATTATTCACCTTTGCTTCTGACAGTTGGTGCTGTATTCACAATATTAATAGTGCAACGCATGTTACTGACCCTACCCAGGCTCCATTCCCCTCGCTGTCAGCCTGGCACCTCCGCTCATCACATTTACTAATACTCACCCCTCCGACAAAGTCCTGCAATGATCTGCGTGATGATCACAGACATAGCTGGTCCCCACAATGAAGTCTCGGTGCCTGCGGAGGTGTTGTCTTTTGGGACTTTCAATATTTCTGTGATTCTGTGATTAGTTTTTACTTATTAAAAACATTGGGGTAGATCCAGAACTGCGTTTGCCGTACGTAATTGGCTCGGATGGAACAAAGTTCCGTCCGATTCTTTAAACGGTAGGATTACTATAGTAATCCTAGCGTAACATCTGGCGTGCGTAAATCCCTGACGATATTAAATCTGGATCCGGTCCTATATCCATGAAAATAGCACTGCAGTATAATATGCTGGAATAAGCATTGTTACTTGCCTCTGGACTGCGTTGCGGATACCATGTGGCACCTTATAAATAAACGTTATTAATAATAATAATAATACCTTATTATAATCATTCCGTTTTTTTTTGTTTAAAAGAGTAATAGAAACTTGCATCTGACAGATAAATGACAAGATTCATGTTTCCACTATCTAGGTGTCTGTTTCAGATATAGAACTGAATATGATATAGAATATAGATATAGATTTTGTGTAATATGTAATTTCTAGTTTGTTTGTGAAGGATAAGATAATATTGCAAGGTGATAATGTCCTTTAAGATTTAGATTTACAAAAGACACTTAATTTAGTAGATAGTCCTTGATGCAAGCTGAAGAAATAAATATCCTTTGGCTGCATAAATACTCATTGTCTGCCATTATGTTAGCTTAAATGTTTCATTCTATCTATACTGCGTGTTAAATACAGTTAAGCCTAAAGGGAAATATATTAATTACAAAAGTCCAAGGTCTAACAAAGACATTGGCATAATAATTTTGTATGGGTTTTTTTTTACCACTATCAACAACCAATTTGCTTTTGTTATGTTAAAGGGAAATAGTAAACATTATGGAGACATCCACTCATTGTCTAATTGTTTAAACAAGTAACAAAACTTTGTAATAGAAATGCTTGGAAAAGGAAGAAGCATATGCAGCAAGACTGATACAACATCCTTTAGCTAACCTACAAAGCCATCAACGAGACCTGCACTGCCCGCTCAAGGTAGTCATTTTTAAGGTAGGAATCTGGACACGTAGGTGTCCAGATTCCTACCTTAAAAATTACGACTAGTAATTTTAATTTTAAATACATGGTCGTAACGGGCCTTCCCCTGCCCCGATCCCTAATTTAAATATCTATCTCCACTTCTATGGCGGAGATACATTCGTAAATTTAGGGTTCAGCCCCTTTTTGCTGTCGTAACGTTTGTGCACATGTTACTAGACAGGGAAATTACGCATGCAACTTGTGTAATTCCCCTGTCGGCTGTAGGTGTGGATCTGCCCCAATGTTATAATTGTTCCATACATCTCCATCATTACTTCAACTGCTATTAGTAAAACGTAAACAGAAAAATGTAGTAATAATATTAAACATACCTGTTGTTGGGTCCACCAGAGCACTAAATGTAACTGAAAGAGTCTTTCAGAAAGACCCCCACTTTTTAAGGCTTCCCTTTGCAGCAAGGATGCCTGTAGTCTACTAGAGACCAATTTGTAGAGGATAGTAAAGGGAGTTCACACCCCATGCTGACGGGCGGAAATCTGGACACTTCCTACCCATAACGATTACGATCAGCTCTGCGGCCTTGAGGTTGAACGTGACGGGGCTCCCTTCTTCCCTTTCCCTAATCTGCATGCCTATCTCTGCGGCGTAAAGGGTGGGAAAGCCGTAACAGCCGGTGGCCATAACTATAACTATAACACCTTACGCCGTATGTGCACAACCTTCAAAACAGGGAAATTACGGCCGAGCCGGCCGTAATTCCCTGTGCAGCCGTATCTCTGGATACGGCCCATAGAGTCTGGTAACTAACAACCATTGAGATTTTCATGAATAGTAAATAAATGCCTTAAAATTCTGTGTAAAAATAGAGTTTAGACTATATCGCAACTTCAGAAACTTACTGGTTCCCAAACAGCATGGTTCTCTGGAGTCAAGTCAAAGAAATGATGTGAAATTATTTTGACTCAACAAATACCTAACAGATCAATGGTAACTGAAGGATAGACAACAGAAAGGAAATGTAATGCTTTTACAGGGGAGAAATATTAATACTGCATTACTTCAGCAATTTGTACTTGGACCAGGATTTTCTCTAAAATCTTTATTGGTGACAATACAAATGTTAACGATAGTAAAGCTGGGCATATTATTGGTCCCAACAGGAAGTGGCCTATAAACAGGATGATATTCCACTAGGGAAGGGTCCTGCTATCAGCTCCACTCACCTCTCCTACTGGGACCAATAATCTTGGTGGAAGAAGGAAGGGCTGCCGAGACTGACAAGACGCTGCTAGCTGATTGGCTGGTTATAGAAGCTCTGGTCAATAGTGTGTTGCATTTTCACTTCTTGGGGGATGTTTCTCCACCTATCTGACTTCATAATTACCAGCAGTTACAGCTTTCATTACTTTAAATTGCTTTACCTGATAACTATGGAGTCAGACAGGAGATAGAGGTACAAGTCTCATAATTGAAAATTGCTACACATTTCATGATATTGGGAGCTTGAGCCTGATATATTTCAAGCATAAATTGTAAGAAAATTGGAAAACTAGTTGTCCAAGGAACAGTCTAACTAAATGGGTGCACTGTTCCCAATATGGGTGTGGGTCCCCACTAAAAATGGCTCTATTTCAATAGGGTCGTTCTGTCCCAGACAGTTTCGAACCGTCTTTACAGCCTGACCCTAACCCTCCCTTCTTCCTAGTCTGACCCTCATAGTCCCTTGTTTATAGCCTAACCCTAAGATCCCCCTCTCCGAAGCCTGACCTTAACCCTCTCCTTCTATGGCCCTAACCCTCCCTTCCATGTTTTTAATTATCTTTATTAAAGTCATGTTTGAAACAGAATGAAACTTGTTTTGTAGAGGTTATGTTTAAGATTGTTATGTAAATATTGGGAACATTAAGTTGTCCGTTTCCTGGACAATTAGTTTTCTAGTTTTCCAATTTTCTTACAGTTAGGAACTTCAGGTCAGCACTTTTTGATTGTAGGAGAGATGCACAGTTTATAAAGGTTTTTTTGTGCGGCCATTGCTTGTTTTTTGAATTTTATATTTCAAGAGATGAATGATTTGTATGATTATTGGCCATTTGGAATATCCATCCTAACGACTCAGAACACTGATAATAAGCTTGCACTTTCATTAACTGGATAATCAGGCTGATTATGGCTGTAATGTATGGCCAGTTTTAGAGGCAATCTTGCCTCACTGCAGTGTATGAACAAGAGGATTATACAAGCACATGGCAGCTACCGTGGTAATTTGTATGCTAGCAACCATTTGGAATGGTTAATATAACTTCATTTATTCATTGATTATTTCTCTTGGTTAATATATATATTTTAGACATATAACAAGTCTATGTCATGCCTCTCTGCGGTGTATGACTAAGCTAAGGAATGGAATTGTAGCTGTTTTTTCTGTCTCATGATGTCACACATATCACTTGGTATTAGGTCATGCCCCCAGACTGATGTATTGTGAGAAGATTATCACAGATCCCTAATATTGACAGGCAAAGATAATGAGATTATGGAGAACAGTAGACAAAACAGTCTATTACAGTCATAACAAGTTATATATTCAACTCTTAGTATTTACATTAGACAAATATAAAGAAATATTATCTTTCCACCAAATATTAAAAGAAATAATAAGAATACATTTTAGAGTGGGATTGTTGAAAACATTATGGATCTCCAATTATCACATCACACATACGAGCCTATTTCTAAAGCTCAGGTTTACTGAAATGCTGTGATTAAGTTAATGTTAAATGTAATCTATATTTACTTAAGTAGTAACCCTGGACACATCATAAATGTCTAAGATATTTGAAATAATCGGTAGGCACTAAGGAGTGTCTATCAGCGCTCAAGGAAGGTCTGGGTGTATAATGTGTAGATAGCAGCTACTCTTAATTATAATCTCCCGCAGGCAGCTATCCTGGGATGACTAGTACTGTTTCTGATGTCATCTCTATATAAAAACACTGCCCCCTAGCGACCTCACCGTCATAAGCGGCAGACTGGGAATTGACTCCTATGTCTTTTAACACAGCCTGTCCTCTATTCATATCTCTACCTGTGCTTCCCATCACACCTATTCTCCTCTTCACACCTGACTTTCCCACCTTCTCCCTCTGATTCTTTGCACCTCCTTGAGTACTTTTTCATTCTTTACAAGTCTCCTCTCCAGTCCCTTACCTTCATTCTTCAATGCTGGGACACACAGACAGGGAGCACAGTGCGCGGTGATGACGTCACTCGGCGCTTCTGCACTTGTACTTTCTGTCACTTCCCCTGCCTGTCAGAAATGCCTGCTTGTGGTCATGCAGGCAGATCTGTAGCGCTGGATCTCTGTTTTTCTCCATGACAGTGTGACTTTACTTTTCAGTTACACTGTCATCGAGAGAAACAGAGATCTAGCGTTACAGATCTGCCTGCATGACCATAAGCAGGCATTTCTCATCACAGTTGCTGGCTCATGTGAGCTGCCCGGTGCCTCCTAGGAGCCTTGTCGCCCTAGGCGACCTGCCTACTCTGCCTATGCCTAGGACCGGTCCTGCCCTAACCCACCATCTCCTGCAGCCTGACCCTAACCCTCCATCTCCCGCAGCCTGACCCTAACCCTCCCCTGCACCCTGGAGGGCACATTTTCACTTCTTGGGGAATGTTTCTCCATCATTACCAGCAGGTACAAGTCCCATAACTGAAAATTGCTACACATTTCATGATATTGGGAGCTTGAGTCTGATATATTTCAAAGATAAATTGTAATAAAATTGCAAAACTAGTTGTCCAAGAAACAGTCTAACTTAATGGGTGCACTGTTCCCCATATGGGTGTGGGTCCCCACTAAAAATGGCTCTATTTCGATAGGGCTGTTCTATCCCAACCAGTTTTGAACCGTCTTCACAGCCTGACCCCCTCCCTTCTTCCTAGTCTGACCCTAAAACTCCCTTCTCTATAGCCTAACCCTAAGATCCCCCCTCCCCGCAGGCTGAGCCTGACCCTAACTTTCCCCTTCTATGGCCCTAATCCTAACCCTCTCTTCCATTGACTTTAGTCCCCTCCCCTGCACCCTGGAGAGGTTACTCACCTTTCCCTGTGGTCCGGCGGTAGCGGCGCGGCGGCGGGATATCGGTGGCGGTGGTATTTCCGAATAATAATGGGTGAGTATGGCGATCAGCATACCCACCCATTCTAAATAAAAATTTGAAAGCGGGGACTATTCGAAATAGGGACATCCGAAAAGGAAATTAAGGATGTCCCTATTTCGGAAAGATTTTTCTAGCCAGGGACTGACAACGGTACGAAAGTCAGCTGAATATTGGTATTGTGCATAAGCAGTACCAATATAGCATGCATTGTAATGCAGCCACCCGATGCTGTGTTCCATATGGAAATTGACTTCTGCAACAGGGGCAAGGCCACCCGCCATGCATAAGACATATGCGCGGTGGGTGGTGTTTTCCATTTAGTAAGGGCCATTTAGTAAGGGTCAGTAAGGGCTGGGTTTAGCTATTACATTAATTAAGGTTGCCTCCTGCAGACGGATTCAGTCTCCACACATAGGAGAGCAGGGGGGAGTGTCCTGCTCTCCTACGTGCAGTATAGTAAATCACAAATTCCATACAATAGCCTCTATTTTGGAGGCTACTGTATGGAGTTTGCAAGTAAATCAAGATCAGGCCCTATATGAGGGAACAAGCTATAGCTGTTTAGACCAATATTTCAGAGAGTTTCACATGAGTGATCACGTGATAAACAAGTGTTTTCAGTGATGAATTGGTGCCTATGCCACAAAGATGATGTATAATCATTTGAAAGGACATCAAATAGTTTAATACAAAAACATTTAACCTGTCTAATTTTACAGATCATTGATGTCAATGTCAGGAGAACATATGCAAATGGGAAATAAAAATCACGGAGCTGCCGGGAAATCGTGTCAATGTGCAGAGGCGGGCTAGACCAGGGGGCAGTTTGGCATGTGCCCCACGGGCCGCTCCACCATCGGTGGATTTAGGGCCACCTCTGTGCAGCCCACGGCCAGTCTTATATCCCCACCTGGTCCATGGCTCAGCACTAGATCTTTAAACAGTGGAACCAGGGCACTGTGAGCCTTAAACAGTACTCTGATTCCTTGGCAACGACGTGCTGGGCGTGATGACATCATGGATGTCACACCCAGCATATATTAGGAAGAGACACCTGGAGGAAGCTGGGCAGCGGAGCAAACAAGAAGAAGATGGAGAAATGAAGAAAACAAGATTAAAGAAAAGAAAGGAAGTAATTGAAAGGTAAGAAAGAACAGAGAGGA
Organism: Limnodynastes dumerilii; assembly: GCA_011038615.1. NCBI lineage: Eukaryota > Metazoa > Chordata > Amphibia > Anura > Limnodynastidae > Limnodynastes > Limnodynastes dumerilii. The sequence goes on along the minus strand of WWET01000087.1, from coordinate 429,748 downwards.
AGTCAGTGTGTGATTGCATGGACATGAGAAAGTATGGGCAGTGTGATGGTATCCGGTTGCATTCCCCGGTTAGAAAGTCTTATTTCCAAAAAATCCTTATTTGGAATACCCCCCCAGTTTAGAATTTTTTTTTTAGAATGGGTGTGTATGCCGATCAGTGCCACTTAATTAATATGTTACATTGTGCGACTTAATAATTTGTGACATTGTGTGATTTATTTAACATTTTAGATTGTGCTACTTAATATGTTACATTGAGGTATATAATTTGTAAGGCCTTATACAATCTCTGATATAACACCATAGTAATGACACTTATGATGATTATAAAACTCCTGATAGAGATGCAGCCATCTATACACTGGATAACAAGTGTAATGTAACCCTAAAGTGCTCTAGTGGTTTTACTGACAACTACCCTTTAAGAATGGGTTGTTAGTTATGGGCCACTGCTGTGGGCTTGCCCCCCAGGCTAAAATTTGCCAGCCAGCCCCTGTCAGTGTGTATGCATGAATCAACATACTCAATGGGACTTTAAATCATGGGTAATAGCTTTTATATTAATTTTATAATAAGAAAAACCAGATGTTACTATGGAAAGACAAAGAGAAAAAAGATTTGGAGTGACTGATTCTGTAGTGAATATAACAAAAAGGGTGTCCCTGATGTATTCCATTTCAAATATTTATATTCCAGCTTGTATTACACAAGTTCTTTTTCTGTAACTGGTATTTGAGTTAGAGCTTAAATAAATGTATGTGGTGCAGAAAAAATTTCTAAGTAAAAAGAACATGTTGAACACATGTAGGGAATGGATGTTGTACCATATAGAATGTCTGTTCTACCATTAAAAAGAGGTATTATGTCAAATAGTATTACAAATACTGGAACCTTTGCACCCTAATTTCTAGAAAGGATTTACAGTGGGTGGGAAGCAACTCTTTAAAACTCTGTAAAATAAAAAAGTATCATCTCATAAACAATTAATACACAAACACTTTTATACTTAGATAGCAAATCTACTTGAATATTAGGGAAACCCCTGACCAGCGGGTGATCTCCCTGACTTCCTGAAGTGCTGGCAATCTCCCTTATGCTGATTCAGTTTCAGAAGTCATTGTGGTATGTTGACAGTGTGCCGGATTCACAACCCCGTATTTTTTACCATACGTCTCTAATTTTACGAATCTAGCTACTACGCATGTGCAGTAACTATTTTACGCTATCTACGTAGTGCTTCGTTACATAGTTTTATGTAACGAAGCACTACGTAGATAGCGTAAAATAGTTACTACACATGCGTAGTAGCTAGATTAGGAAAATTAGGAACATAAGTTAAAAAATACGGGATTGTGAATCCGGCCCAGTAACCAGAAATTTTATTCTGTTTCCCTGCAATGAGGACAATGGAGATGGAAATATTCATGAAGCTCAAGATATAATCAAAGACTGGCAGTTAATTAAAACATGACTTTAATTATAGAGACAAATATGAAAAATTCTATTTAGTCTCTTCTTAATCAGCCACAGTGCCAGCTACACAAAGCTAAGGCTTTAGTTAAAGGAATGCCTTTTACAGGCTCAAACAAAAAACAAGATCCAAGATGGAATCTTCTGAAGCAGTTGTGGTCAAGTCCTGGAAAAGGGTTATTTTGAGGGCAAGTTCATAATAGGAATCACATGAAACATTCCTGGCTATCCTGGATAAAAGATAGATTATGGGAAGATCAAGACACAACCACCCGCAGTTGATGGGAGAAGCCCAGTGCTTTGTAGACCTGATTAACCTAGATAAGTCAGCCATGTGCTGAACCAAATTTTGTATATTTCCCAGGTCAGCATTCCATAGTCTAAATCCAGATTTGCAAGTGCCTCAAGCAGCCCAGGCTAGTGTTAGGACATTTATGTATTATTACTTTTCCAGGTTTATGTTCACTTTCTTTTTTTAAACTGTTCTGTTCTGTTCTACAAATGCAAGGAAATGCTTCTCAGGATTGGTTAGGAAATTGCATATTTTTGCTTAGTATATACAGTATATGTGTACGATAGATAGATAGATAGATAGATAGATAGATAGATAGATAGATAGATAGATAGATAGATATCTGTGTATATTCGTCCAAGCCCAGCCCTGCCTGTATGTTACTTTGCAGGTAGCGACATGTCATACGCTAAACCTATTATTCACTGCGTAAATGAGGATCGTGTGTAAAGGCTTTGGCAAATCCTTCATGCACAATAAATAGCTTCCCCTTCTGTCCATGCAGACATGCTTTAAGCATGCCTCCCCATCCTGCCAGAAATCTGGATCTTAAGGATCCATATCTATGCAGGAAGACATTAGCTTGCGCATGCACACATTAATAATGTGTCCATTTTCCACAGGCAGCATGCACAAAGCAATCACTACTATTAAATCTGGTCACAGTCCATCACGACCAAACTCGCATTACTGTATTTGCAAGATTTACCAAATTAGAAAAAAATATATATGCTCTTACAAACAAACTAGACATTATGCCCTATTTCCCTCTTTGCACTGTATGTGTATTTGTGCCCACAGGTCTTTTACAAATGTATTTGTTATTAATGATGATTGTCACATCTGACTGAATTCACCTTTATACTATACCTGTAAGTTGTATATAAATATAAAAAAAGGTTTGTATTATTGTAGCTACTTTTGTTAATAGTCAATACCAACCATTTAATAAAATGTGCTTTACTTTCTCATTAAAATTTGATTTAAAAAGTTAAACACAATTGAATTAATCATGTCTTGACCATACATTCAGAAGTAGCCTGGGAGTGAATTAATATTGTATAATGTTTATTATCTTTATATGTGTAATACAGTTTCTTCATAGTATATCACTACACGATAACATTTTCATCTCAATTCATAAAATATTTCTTAAAATAAAGTTAAGATGATTGCACAGTTTCCTGCAGTCCATCCAAACACTTTTCTCTGGCCGTGTTGTAGAGAGCCTGATTTACTTCTCTTGCACAGCTTGTGCTGTAAAATGACATCATGTAATGCCTCATTTCCAGGTAACATTCAGTGAAAACCGAGAACTAGCTAAGTCTGTTTCATTGCAGAGGAAACCTTTTGACATTCAGATTTCAGTTAGTTATAGAGTATGCTGTATTTTAAATTAAATATTCTTTCAAGTGACAGAAGATCCATGAAACCCATTTTTCTGTATCACATGTAACAATTTCAATAATACAGCCAAACAGAATATAAAAATGACAAGGGCCGTATCCAAACTTAATAACGCAAGTGGACTTACACAAGTCGCTAACTTAAATCCCCTTGCAAGTAACATCTGTTCATGCTTGCACCTAATGTTACGCATTGGATCTCATTGCGCTCTGTTCCATGCACAATATGATCTGTATGTCAGGGCAGTCAACTGTCTGACCCTACCATCAAGATCAGGAAAAATTAATGATAGCTCCTCCATAATCAGCACAGGTTATAACCTTTGCTGTTCCAATGGTGCTATCTCGGTCGTTGCTTCTCTGGATCAGGAAATATTGAGGTCATGTTTTGGATGAAGGGTAGGTATGAATAAAATGGAAAGCATAAAAAGAAATCAATTAATCAATCACTCAATCAATCATATAGTTACTTTTTTTCTGCCTGGGAATTTTCTGTCTTATGGCTATTTTTCCATTGCTTTGGTTTCCTCTAGCTTGTCCAACTTCTTTCCATTGTTCATTACTCCTTGCTTATTCAACTTCTCCAGTTACTGCAGCCAAGTTCATACATCCATACCATCTAGGGCTCTGGTGAAAACCCGAGCCAGCAGTTAGAGGAATCCAGGTAAGCCCCAGAACCAATTCTGATCAGTGCTGAATTTTTTGAGAAATGTGTCCTGATCCAGAACTACACCGTATTGGAATGCACTCCCCCCCGACACTCCCCCTGTGCCCGGTGTAATTACACACTGTTACGCCAGCTGAAGGCAACCCTAACTTCAGCCGGCGTAACAGTGTGTATTTACGCCCTTTCTAGCCCATTCTGTCCCAGTTGTCAGAAAGACTTCCTGTGTGACAGTCTGGATCAGGAGGTTTCTGAAAGGGCATATTGTATGTACTTCTGCAACTTTCTTTTGACTTGTTCTTCAGCCTAGATCATGTTTCTCTAAATTCAAATATCAATCTCTTATCTCCCCAACACTTCAACACCAATTAGAGTTTTTTGGACACATAGTAAATTTTCCAAAGAAACTACAGATGAGCAAAAACAGATGGCCAGGTATAGGGCATTTGAGGAGGTGTGTGGGGACATTTTGAGATTATTTATATTTGTGCACAGTTGTTTTGATCTTCAGATTTACAAATCCTGTCAACCAAATCAATAAACTGTATCTAGGTGTTATTCTTTTCAGGTATATTTGTTGTTGCCTGAATGTCTGGGATAAACAGACGGTTTAAAGCATTATTATATTCATGCAGTGCTTTTGCACTAGATACATTCTGTGTGACCTATTTTAACCTTGTTTGTTATGTATTCAGTTATGCAGTAACATAGAAAGGAGGTCAGTCAAGTTCAATTTTTTTCCAGGTCACCGAAACAAAAGCTAAATCTAAAAACATTATTAATTTAATATGTAGACTGAAGGGGTGTAAGATGGCAGTAACTTTTCTTGCTTGGCTCAAGATGCACAAAACTTACAAATATTATTTAAACATATTTCTGCTGAAATTATCATAAAACAAAAAATGTGAAAAGATAATAAATGACTAAAAATAACAAACTGTGCCTGTGTGGGTTTTGGGTGCTCCGGTTTCTTCCTACACTCCACAAATATGCTGGTAGGTTAAATGCCTGTTGATGTTTGTATGTGTGTGTGTGTGTGTGTGTGTGTGTGTTAGGAATCTTAGAATGAAGCTCCAATGGGGGAGGGACTGATGTGAATGTGAAATATTCTCTGTATAGCGCTACATAATCTGGCAGCGCTATATAAAAATATGTTAATGAATAAACAGTTGATGCAGAAATATTATATATGCACCACTCTTCACTAAAACACATCTAATACAAAATCTGAGTTAAGATCCTGAATATAGATCTAATGATTACTTAAAGGAACTCTTATGTTCAAAAGTTGTTGGGAATGGCTTATTAGGAGTAGCGCAATTGAAGCCATATTGTTTCTGCCCTAACGTGTCCCTACACTATGTCCTAAAGGTCTGCTCTGGCTATACTAAGGACAGGATTCACAAATCCGCTTTTTTTTACCTTACGTGTCTATTTATAAGTTCAGTGCTAATGCGCACGCATAGTAAATAACTTACATTATCTACATAGCGTTTAGCTATGTAGATTGCGTACAGTAAACTGCAAGAGTTGTGAATCCGGTCCTAAGTCTCTAGAATTTACAGCAAGTACAAACTTTATTATTATTAACGTTTATTTATAAGGCGTCACACAGTATCCGCAGCGCCGTACAAAGGCAATAGAAAAGACAACAGTTACATATACAATTCAATACAATAATTAACAGAGGGTATAAAAAACATGAATAAAGAATACAATACATATACAAGGCAAAATTAAAATACAGTACAAAAAAAATAAACAATTTGTAAGGAGAAAAGATGCTGGATATGTGTGTAGGAGCAGGTGAATAAGGACAGAGACAGACAGTAGAGAGAAAAAGGTGGGAAGTGATGAGGACAACGTAGAGGGGTGATGACGGGAGGGAGGAGGACCTTGCACATAAGAGCTAACATGCTAAGTGAGAAAGGACAAGTAAACAGGAGACACAGTGATGAAGATGGGGAGGGCAGGTTAGCTTAGGTGGAGGAAGGGTAGGCTAGCCTGAAGAAGTGGGTTTTCAGGGAAGGTTTGAAGGATTGGAGGGTGCTGAATTGCCTGATAGGATGTGGTAAGTTGTTCCAATGGAGAGGGGCGGCCCGGGAGAAATCTTGGATGCGGGAGTGAGAGATAGTTATCAGGTTGGAGTTGAGGCGATGGTCACCAGCAGAGCAGAGGGGAATGGAGGGAGTGTGGATGCAGTATTTAGTATAGATTGTAGGGTGCAAGATGGACCAGGGGGAGGCCAGAGAGGAGAATGTTGCAGTAGTCCAGACGGGAGATAACAAGAGAGTGAATGAGCGTTTTAGTGGCGTCTGCTGTTAAGAATTGTCTGATGCGAGCAAAGTTGCGGAGATGAAAGCGGCAGAACAGAGAGAGGGCACGGATGTAGAGGGTGAAGGAGAGAGAGGAGTTCTGGATGACGCCGAGGCAGCAGGCTTGGGTGGAGGAGGAAATAGTGGAGTCGCCAATAGTAATAGAGATAGTATTGGCAGAAAGGAGATCATTTGTGACCTTAGTCAGGGCAGTTTCAGTGGAGTGCAGGGGGCGGAACCCAGATTGGAGAGGGTCTGGATGGAGTGGTCAGCAAGGTAGCCGATTAGACGCTTCTAAACAAGCCGTTCAAGCAACATAGAGGCGAAGGGCAACAGGGAGATGGGTCGGTAGTTGGAAGGTGAAGTGGGGTCAAGGTTAGGTTTTTTAAGGATGGGGGAGACAAGAGCATGCTTAAAGGGGGAGGGGAAGAAGCCAGAGGAGAGGAATAAATTAAAGAGGTCGGACAGATGAGAGTAGGTGGAGAGAGAGAGAGACCGGAGAAGACCGGAGGGGATGGGACTACGGACCTGATTCACACTCAAGAATCTTCTTAAAATAAGAACTTAAAGTCACACCTGGGCTAAACCATGTTGATTGCAGGGGAGTCATATTTCATCTGTTGCAAACAGTACTAGTGTTGAGAGGTGATATTTCCCAGCCCAAGTCTAAATAACAGTGTAATAGTGAAGCTGGTCAGTGTCTGTGTGCAGTAAGCAATTCAAAGATATATCCCTGCATGCAAAGACTACAATTAAATTAATTCTCCCTGCAATCAACATGATTTTGCCCAGGAGTGACTTTAAGTTCTTATTTTAAGAAGATTCTTAAGTGTGAATCAGGTCCTAAGTGAGCAAGTTGACGGAGGGGATGACAAAATAAGTGAGTGGATTTCTTCATCTGAGGTGGGGATGAAGGTAGACATTGGTGGGTGGCTAGGAGGAGATGAGAGGGTGGAAATTGAGATGGAGGAGAGGTGACGGTAGAGGAGATGGAGCTCCTGATGGAGTCAATCTTGGAAGTGAAGAAGGTGGCAAAATCAGAGGCAGAAATGGAGAGAGGGAGGGAAGGGAGAAGAGAGTTGAAGGTGGCAAAGAGGCGACGGGGGTTAGACAATTGAGAGAGGATGAGGGATTTAAATAAGGATTGCTTGGAAAGGGCAAGGGCAGAGCTAAATGAGGAGAGCGTGAACTTGCAAACAATTCACAAATATGCACAATACATATTTACTATTGTGGGATAAGAATGGGTGAAACATTCTAACACTATGTTTAGTGTGGTTAAAATTCAAACTAACCAATAAATTCAGGAAATATAAGTAGGAACATTGCTACCCATGACAATATTAACAAACTTGCATCAGTTAATAGTTGCTATATATTCTATTGGCCACAAAATTTATAATGATTTACTGTTATACTTTTCAATTAGTGAATACATTTTTTACACCAAATTACTTTGTAACCAAGTTAATATATCTTCGTATACTACTCTAATATAAATCTGTTATATATCTCATCTAAAATAATATATTAAAGCAGGAGTAACCTCGAGCAATTAAATATCCATCACATGTTTTGCCAACATCATGAAATGCTTGGCTATGTTTCAAATGCAAAACAACTGTTTTTGCGATAACGCTTATTTCTATATTACATGTTCAATTAAAGGGAAAGGTCTTTTTATGAGACCAAAGTTTGGTGTTAATCATTCTGTATTAAAAATTCTTCATGGAGTATGCTAAAAGGTATAAACAGTAGCACTTTGCAGAC
>WWET01000087.1:365550-379202 GCA_011038615.1 Limnodynastes dumerilii | reverse complement strand
CTAAGTCTCCCCTCACAGCCTAACCCTAAGTCCCTCCCGCAGCCTAACTCTAAGTCTAGCCCCCCCCCCTCCACAGCCTAACCCTAAGTCCCCGGTGGTGGCACTTCCAAAAGTGAATGGGTTTCCATCCATAACATCTGGATCACGCAATTCGAAAAAAAAACCAAGGCCTGTGTATATTTAGGTCCGTTATTAAGTGTGAATCAGGGCCAATAAGAGATAGATTTGCCTGTCGTTTAGGCATTAAGCTATGTAATGTGTGTAAAGGCCATATAAAAATAAGAGAAGGTGCATTCCATACTATAAGGCTGATTGAAGACACTCCTTTAACTTGTGTGTTTCATTTTCTTAGAATTCCTAAGGCCAGATTTACTTGGAAAAGTAGAGATGTTGCCCACAGCAGCCAATCAGATTCTAGCTGACATTCTCTAGTATGTAATAGGAAAGTGAGAGCTAGAATCTGATTGGTTGCTATGGGCAACATTTCCAAACCCGAAGCTTAGTAAATCTGGCCCCTAGAGTTCAACTAACATGAATATTATGGTTTTCTGCTTTATAGATACCATCAGTGCAGGAACCTCGTGACGGATCCTAACTTACACTAAGGGGGCATTTTCCGATTACTAGGATTGGAAAATGCCCCCTTTTGGTACTGCAGTGCATGTGTGGGTGTCACAGTACAAGGATGGAATTCTGGATCTAGATCCATCCTGAATCCACTCTGTAGGAGAGATGCTAATTGTACAGTAAGAGCTGCCAATATGTACTATCCACATTAATCATGTTAAGGTATTGGTGAGCTGTTGTAACTGCCGTTCAAGCGAGGGGAGCAGCCTCCAATCACATGTGCGGTAGTTAGGATGCAGCAGGGATCTGGCATCAAACCTCTGCTGCCAGTCCGACCACAGCTGGATCCTGCCCCTTATGCTTAGTGCTAAATACTCTTCTGACTTGCTGTATGTATGGGCATCAGTGCCTAGTGTTGAACATAATGATTCTTTGACTGATGATCAGCTTACCTGTTGTTCCTGGAACAGCTTAATGAGGGCCTTAAATTAGACACCTGGGGCTTGATTCACACCTAAGCAGCAGAGGCTTCTTAGGTGCGTATTCCTCCATTGTTGCGCACTGGGCATGCGTAGCCAGCATGTAGGCATGTAGATAAACTACATGCAGTCTTTAAAGACCGCACACAGTTGTTAAAGTAAGAGGAGGCGTGATACGGGAAAGTTAGGTAAAGTGGGTGGAGGAAGGGATGTAGATTAGGCTGGGAGGGAGGGCTGATCATTGTCTGTGTATATTTTCCCACCGTAAGAGGGAACATACACACGGTTAGTTAAGTGCCATTAGGCAACTAAAAAGGAGGCAGTGGGGGAGGAAACTGGGGAAGTAGGTGTATATTTGCTCTCCTGTCCCGTCCCCGTTTTTAAGATGCCTAATGGCACTTACGAGTTTTAAGTATAACATTTAAGTGTGAATCCGGTCTCTGATGCTTGTTGGAACTGGAAATTAAACTGGAAGTTTCTTGGCCAGACTGTCATTCCCCATGTACTGTGAAACTACAAGTCCCAGCATGCTCTAACGTCATAGGCATAGCTGATACTTGACAGCATACCTTTTAGTTTCACAACTGGAAAGGCACAGGTTGGCCATTCCCAAACTAAACTAAAGTTCCTATCATAGAGCAATAGCAGGTAACATGTTATTGGGCAATGTAAGACTTAGGCTGGCCATACACTAGGAGGATGATCGGTCATAGCAGGGGGTGAGCCATTAAACGGGACGATTTCCCGCTAGGGAAATGTCCCATTATCGGCACCATACACCTCCTCTGCTGGGACCGATAATCCTAGCAGAAGAGGGGAGGGGGCAGCGCTCTCTGTTACTGCTGCTGCTGTATATCTATGTACAAAGCTGCTCTGACAGCTATGCAGGTATACTTTAAAGCTGTGAGATATACAGCAGCGGTTATTGCAGGAAGTAATTCAGCTAAGAATCAGCCGTAGCCGCGCTTCACACAGCGCATTTTCAGCTGATCCCTGTCTGTACTACTCCTGCAATAGCTGCTGCTGTATATCTATGTACAATGCTGCTCTGACAGCTGTAAAGTATACCTGTCAGAGCAGCTTTGTACATAGATATACAGCAGCAACTCTGAACAATAGGGAACAATATTGGGAGCTTTCTCCCGATTTAATTCAAACATGTCGAAAGATCAAATAATCGCACCAGAGCGTTTCTGGTGCGTTTATTTGACGTTTAAAAAATTGATCTGTACCATACACTAGAGCAGTGATGGCTAACCTGTGACACTCCAGGTGATGTAAAACTACAATTCCCATCATGCTTTGTCAGGTTTCTGCTATGCTTTTGCAGTTAAGGCATGCTGGGACTCGTAGTTTCACAACACCTAAAGTGTCACAGGTTAGCCAACACTGCACTAGAGCGATTATTTGCCCGATCACCCGATAATTGGGAGATCGGGCCGATAATCGTCTAGTGTATGGCCAGCATTAGATCAGTAAATTGTTACTAACTGATCTGATGGTTCTGTAAACTATTATTTTGTAAAAGATAAAATTTTGTAGGATGCTTAACATGTCAGTGCTCTCTTGAGATAATTTCACTGAATAAATAGGCTACCATCAGGTCATTACTGTTGACATAGGAGGTGGCCAATCCATGAAATACAACATTTTTCTTGCGGCATATTATAATAGATTTGACTCAGAGATGCCTTAGAGGAAAGGATCTTTCAAATGGTATAAGCCTCATACACTGTGCCCATAATTGTATAATTTAATATTTTTTTTCTATTTGCATGGTAGTGTGATTTTTGTAACTAATGTATTCAGAAATGAATTCCCTTGGATTCAGTATTAAAAAAATATATATCTTCACTTTATACATAGATCACTTGTAATTTCTAATTATAGAGGCGCTGGCCTGGGATTTTTCCACCGCTGCAGTAATGCATCACATTGTTGACTTGTGTTTGTGAGACTGTGTTTGTGTTAATGTTATACAAGGAGAATAATGCTTAGCTTTGTCTGCCAGTATAGCTTTCTTGTCTGTGGTTACCGCTTGTTCTTAATAAACATTGTCCCGCCCTCAATCAGAAGAAAGCTAAGTGTTACGTTGACCTCTATTGTACCATTCTAGCAATTGACGGGTTATTATAGATCTTAAACAGTTTATTCAACATCATGTTGATACCCCTACTGCATAGATAAATATAGTATTGTTGGGGGTTATTAGAGGACACCAAAACCATTGACCACAGTTTATGCTCATACAACTGGTAAGAAGCTAGATGCATTGGGGCTGGATCCAGACCTACGTTCCCTTAACGTTTCAATGCGTAGCGTATTTACACTATCGTAATTACTAGGCACTCCCATCGGTCGTACGTACTTTTGCCGTTTTACGCTTTCCAAACCTTACCTTAACTTTTCAAAGCGTAACTCCTGTTGGCCGTAATGGCTGGACGTACTTACGCACCTAAGCACGCCCATACTGTACGATTTAAATGCTTTGCCCCGCCTCCAAAGCGTAATTACGGGTGTTGTACAGCTGGCACGCCCCTTCATTCGTAGTTACGCTCTTGATACTAGGATGGTAGGTACGTTCAGAGTTACATCTGCTGTGCGCATGCGCAGTACAGGCAAAATAGCGTTTTTACGACTACGCTAGCGGACGTTGCTCTGGATCTGGCCCATTGATTCAGTTCTGCTGACTAGGATTGGATGAACAGTCTACCTTAGAGGCACAGTTTTAGCATTGTCCAGTGTAACAGCTAATACATCCTGGAAGTGGGAATCCCCTGCTTGCTGCTGTGAGGTGCATTACATGAAGAGGAGGATTTTCCTAAATTAGAAAACTCCTTCCAAATTTGAAACTGTGGATCATCCGGCCAGCATGAACGTCTAAACATGGACAAGCACCACTGAAATAGCATTACTAGTGTGCCATCTAAAATGACTGTTCTGCACAATTTCTAGCAAGTTCTAAAAGCTGGTAGGTAATTATCTGACACAATATATGATATTTCACATTATTATTATTATTATTATTGTTATTATTATTGGATATTAGAATTGACACTAGTCTCATTAAAGGACATCCTACCATTTTTTTTGGAAAGAGTATAAAGGTTCAAGAACCTCCTTTAAAACAGCTCATGTGAGAGATTAAGGAGCGGATTCACAGATGCGTGTTTACAAAGTGCGCGTTTTTACCCACGCACGTAGCAAGGCCACACCCATGACACTCCCCTCGCACGAACAGGTTTTCGGTGACTTACACCTTCATAGGGTACCCTTATCTCTACGCGTGTACTTACGCGCATTTGTTACTTCCGTACGTGCGTATCTTACGAACCGTGCCCTCAAAATCCCATTTAAATGTTTCCCCCATTCACGTAACTGCGAATGTACAGAAGACAACCACGCCCCTCCGTACGCGTGTCCCTAAGTGCGATTCACAAGTCCGTGCCTAAAGTACTTACGTGCATAAATACTACATAACTTGCGTAGAAAAAGCTACCGCGCATGCGCAGGTAATCCGGTCCTAAAAATACGCACGCAACCTCACGCAAAATCGTATCTGTGAATACGGCCCTAAATTTGGATATATATATATATGTAAACTTAAATGTGGATATATATGTATTTATCTTCGATGGTCTTAATGCAGATTCCAACACATAAAACTCATCCTGTGTTTGGGAAAACCACATGCAAATAGTAAATGGTTTTAGGGTTATCCAGTTACTCCTGACCATGATGTAGCCCCACTAGTACCCATAGCTTATTATGTTCACAAGACATCACATCTGATTTCCCTAATGCCCATCACACCTTCCCAGCATGCATCCTTATACAACCCCGACATGACAACTTCACAGCTCGCACTTACATTCTTTCACTTTTAGACACTCTACTTATCAGTTCTGGCTAGTGTCAGGAAGGAGGGTGAAGACACTGCACTCCTCTTGTGTGCTACTTATCCTCAGTGTGGGGACTACTTGGACAGTGTTGGCTAACCTGTGGCACTCCAGGTGTTGTGAAACTACAATTCCCAGCATGCTTTGTCAGGTATCCTTTATGCTTTTGCATCTAAGGTATGCTGGGACTTTCACAACACCTGGAGTGCCACAGGTTAGCCAACACTGGCATAGGAGGTCACATTTTATACCAACAAATTCTGAACTGGCTGTAAAATTGATTACTTCTGCCTCAGCAAGGAGAAGTAATTGATCACCTGAAGGATGAAGATGCAGCAGCGAATGGTAAGTATTAATGTAATCCCAAACTTAACATAATTCTTACCCTAACCCTCCCCTTCCATTACCCTAACTCTCCCCTCCCCGCAACCTGACCCTAAGACTCCCTTCCCCGCAGCCTACCCCTTAAACTTCTCTATCCACATCCTAACCCTAAAATTCCCCATAGACTCCTAACCCTAAAACTCCCCATATGCTACCCTGTAATACTCACCTGTACGGTCCAGTGAGAGAGATCTGCAGCGGTGGTTTCCGAATTAATGAATGGGTAAGCAAGCTGAAAAATACATTCAGCATACTTACCCATTTATTAGTAAACATTCCTAAATAGTAATATTATTGAAATAGAGACAGATGAAAATGAGCTTTCGGCTGCCTGTGTTTCGAAAATAGAACTTTTATTCTGTAATTCCCAGTGAGTGGCCCACATGGGACTCAGGATGCAGCGGGGATCCAGCTTCAGCTCTCTGCTGTCCTGCCCTCTGAGATCTGCCTGAATCCACTCCATAGTGATTGTGGCTCTCTTTCACTCACTGGGTAAATAAATTGATCAGTTGTGTTATAAAATGTTTAGTGATGCAGCTGTAAAATTGAGGCTTAAAAAATATAGATTTTTATAGGCCCAAAAAGGAATGCTTTGATTTCTCTGAAGCAGAAATTTAGAGGTGATGTTAAGAAAATGTTAGCAATGAATGGAATATGCCAGTGTTAAAAACAAAGACGTATGAGAGGAAGAGATTTGACACACTGTATACTTGACTATTTTAACCCCCAGCTCTGTTGATAGTTTTTTTTTAAGTTGGTTTTTAATCTCTTTCTATTTAAATTCAGCACAAAATCCTGAACGAGTTTTTAAACATTCCCAGCAATACTAAGGTTGTTATATGGCATAACTCAAAAATAGGTCAGCGTCATTGCCTTTGGTTACTGTGTAATGTCTCCTGACATATCTTTTGATGTACTCTGATATTTATAACAAGTCTGGGCTAGTCACATGTCTCCAGTAAAGGCTTTCTCCATGCTCTGTCTTGCAATCCACTCTTTCACCTACATTTTATTCACATCTTCAGTACTTATTTTTTTAATTGCACCTTAAATGGATATAATAACTAGTCATTATTTAAAAAATCTGGGAGAATTATTACTTAATTTACCAAAACAAACCATAAGGCATTAATTACCAAAGTGGGCAGTCAAAAAAGTACATTTTTATGTGGACCTGGGGTTTCAAGCAAAGTGTTGTGGTGAAAATAAAAGAGAACATCCGGTTGCTTTTTTCCAATAAGATGCTTTATTTCAGTATTTCAGGTGTATATGAGCATAAAAGACCTGTGACCCACATCTTTTACCTCTACAGGTAAACCATATAAAGGAGATGAACATTTTTCTATATAATCACTAAGTACCGTATCCTGACCTCCATGTTTTTATCACACACACCCAGAGGTATGTGATCCTCACGGAAGATGAGTGAACTCGCCTGTCACTCCCTTCTCTTGTGTGGACTTAGATCACTTACGGTGCCATACGGCAGTCTTAACCACCCATGCGGGTTAGCGATCCGTACTACCACTGCTCCGCACGGGACCACTAAAACACACCCCTACTGTAAAATGTATATGCTCCTCTCCACTAACCTTATGAAGTTTAGGCGGGCTGAAGGGGATGCAGTGACCTGTCGGATGGATCTGCAGGTGTACAGAACTCATTTCTGTGCGCCTGGAGATCCGTTGCGTAACATCTGTCAGATGCATGCGCTCCTCTACACGCAACGTACGCACTTTGCATGCGTAAATCGGATTTTTGTAGGTGTTCACCAAATAAAATATTATGGACCAGATTCACAGATACGTTTTTGCGCAGGGTTGCGTGCGTATTTTTAGGAGCAGATTAACTGCGCATGTGTAATAACTTTTTCCACGCAAGTTACGTAGTATTTACGTTCGGAAGTACATTAGGCATGGATTTGTGTATCGCACTTAGTGACATAAGTACGGAGGGGCGTGGTTTTTTTCCGTACGTTCAAAGGTACGTGAAAACAGAGCTGGCCGCTCCTTTGTCCGTAACTACGCTGTAGTCACAGAGCCATGGATTACGCCGGACAAAATATGCCCGGCACATACGCAGAACGGCGCATTTTAGTAGGTCTGGATCAGCCCCATAGACATAAGGGCGCCCTATGGAGACGTAAGTCACTGAAAACCCGTCCGTGCTAGGGGAGTGTCATGGGTGTTGACTTGCTATGTGCGTGCGTCTAAACGCGTACTTAGTAAACGCCTCTGTGAATCTGGTCCTATGATATTATATATATTTTTTTTAATGTAAAAACTACTTATTACTATAGCATATTAACTATCAATTGTAGTTTATTACACTTATAAAAATGATACAGTGCCTTCACTAAGAGTCTCAATTAAGTCCCTGTCACTTCCCCTTGTGCAAGTTTTCACATGTTCTGTTCCTCCAAATCTCTTCACCCTCTATTTTTTTTATTATGTGTTAAAGAAAAAGTCTAGGGAGACTGTATGTGTGTATATTAATAACTTACCAGCTTCTGTATCTCTAAAGTTTTTATTTCGTTTTTCCCACATATAGCAAACTGGAATTTAATCAGATTACTTGTCTCCAAATGATACACAAAACTGTTTCCTAGGTGAATTCATTTCTGTCTCAAGTCTCATGAAGCCACAAAGACTCATAGTAGAAGGTAACCTAAAATGTAAGACATAGACGCTCTGTTTTACACCATCGCCAGCTATCATATGAGATTGGAATCAGTGCACCACCTCTATACACAATAAACTGAATATGCCCCCTAGTGTCAGTCAATGAACAGACATTACCTGGGACCAAGCCATTTATTTAATTTCCAAACACTTGTTGGCATTAGAATGACTGTTGATTACTCTTAGCTGGCTGATTAAAACCCTAGGGTCAGATCCAGACTCCACTTATTTACATCACATACTTATATCTCCTATTCTGATTATACTGTGCTTGCGCAGTACAAGAACTTCTGCACGGAACGGTGGATTGGGCAGCTGTGTTCTGTGCAGAATGGTGGGTGGGTTTTGATATTTAAATCGTACAGTAAGAGCTTGTTCAGTATAATCCAGTATTCTACCCACACAGTGTTGCAAGCGGAATACTTGAAACTCCTCCTCACATAGGCCAGCACATTGGTGAGTGCCCTCCTCTCCTATGTGTGGTACATAGGATTCCAAACTGTGAATATTTCTATGTATAAATGTACCGTCGGCAAGAGGATTTAGCATTAGTTTTGGTCTTACAGTTAATGTATTTTGATAAAAGGAAGAACAGAGCAACAAAATGTGTTCAATCAATCAACCAATCCAAGATAGGAATAACAATGAAACAATGAATGGTCTTACTGAGCAGGAAACGCTATGGCAGGAGACAAATGCTATCAGCATTCATATAACTTGCAACATTTTCTGACAGTAGTTTATATGTAATTATCAAGAGCTTCCAGGAGGGCAACCTAATTATAGCCAAGAAAGATGTTAGGCTTAATATTAATGTCATGTATTTCTCTATACTGAAAGCGTGAGATGGGGTCCACATGGTGGAAATGGGTGTTGCTGCATGGTGAACACTTTGTTTATACCTGAAAACAGTCTTTATTTCCTTAAAACAAAGTGTTCACTATTTACAAAACTATAATCGCCTTGGAAACCATGGCGATCATCAGCTTCTGCATCCCTGATCGCTGGCCCGCTCTAATAATGCGCGCCGGCTGATCGCTGTATTTAATAAGGGGTGTGGGTCCACGCAAAGAAAATCTGAATTGCGAAAATTTTAATTGCATTTGCCTTGTAGAGGCATTGAAATCGATCCACGGAGCACCGAAAGCTCCATGGTCCTAAAAATAGTAAAAAGGTAGTAAAAAAATAGTCCCACACTCCCTACCCTAACCCTAACCCTCCCCTCTCACTACCCTAACCCTCCCCTCTCACTACCCTAACCCTAATCCTCCCTTCCTGGCAGACTGACCCTAACCCTTCCTTAATTGCAGCCTGACCCTAACCCTCCTTCCCATGAACCCTAACCCTGCAGAGATAATTTACTTACCTGTTCCAGGTCCAGGGATAGCAGCAGCGGAGGTGCGGCAGAAGGACGGCGGAGGGATATCGCACATTGTGAAAGGTAATGGGTGAAGTATGTCGAACGGCATACTCACCCATTCAATAAAAAAATGTAGAAAGCGGTTAGTATAGGAAAAAGTACATCCCGAAAAGTAACTTTCAAAATTCAGAGTGTCGTTGCGGAGAGTGTAACCATTTAATAAGTATTGGCACGGATTTTTACAATCCACGCCAATACTATTTATAACGCCATCTGAAGATGGCATTAGTGGAAGTATTTTAGTGATCTCCCCATATATCCCCCTTTTCCTCCCCCTAATTACTGGTATTAGGGGGAAGAAGGGGGGGTATATATAGGGAGACAGTTGGAATGTCTATATTAAATGAAAAAAAATTAACATTTTGCGTGCGTTTTTTTAAATAAATACTTTTTTCATTGTTTGAATATATTCTGTAATTTAAATAATATTTGGTCCACCGTTATCTCCAATGGTGTACCTTGTTCATGTGAACAAAGAACATCGGAGTAGATCCAGAACTACGTGTGCCGTACGTTTATTCGCGGAGCGTATTTTCGTGCACGTAAGTTCGTTACACTCCCCTCGGCACACCCCTTGCACGGACGTATTTTGTCAAGATACGCTTCCCAAACCCTACCTTAACTTTTTCACACGTAACCGCTGTCATACGCACACGTACGTATGGGCTGAACGAATTTACGCAGCTAAGCACGCCCTTACTGTACACCTTAAATACCACCCCCCGCCTACTTCACGTATTTCACAAGTATTTTGGAGTAACGTAATTTTGGCACGCCCACACGTGAGTATTTACGTGACACATACGTGAATGGTCAATACGTTCACAATTACGCTACATGAATGTGCGTATTTTCTATGGTGCGCATGCGCAGTGCGTTCTAAACAGCGATTTTACGTCTCCGCCACGCGTAAATTCGCTTCGAAGCGTTGTTCTGGATCAGGCCCATCATGGGTATTCCGGTGGGCAGAAACGGGTAAAAAATAAAGTAAAATAAAGAGTTAAATTTACCATCCCGGTGCGCTGCGTCTTCTCACTGAAGTTAAAGTCTCGGCGCATCCGCACTGTAGCAAACTTTTGGGACTTAAAAATGTTTAAGTCCCAAAAGTTTGCTGCTGCCCATCGCCGGGACTTCATCTACGAGCGGGACTGAGCGCCTCTGGCGAAAGACCCCCAGACCATCACGGGACTTTGCCGGAGGGATAAGTATTGGTAAATATTGGGGGCCATTTGTCCAGGCTCGCTGCAAGGCGATTACTTAAACACCGCTCTCTGCGCTGAAATTAGTAAATGGACTCATATATCATGGAGTTCTTCCCAGCTATCAGTGAAGCTTATTTTACAGAAGACGTTTGAGATAGTCACAATTACCAATGCATTACTGTAATAGCTGTAAAGATTTCTTTTGTATACTCCAACCTCCCAGAGAAGAATCATGGTTGCTGTGCCCTCTGGGAGAACAAACCTATTTTTCATTATTTTTATAAAACATTTTTAATATTGTTCACTGTATTGAGGTTTACATTTTCTATACAGTTTAGTGTCTTCAAATCAGCACAATTTGGTTCTTGAATGTTACTTCACTCAATCTGCAGTACTTCAACATTGCTGATATGTGTGTGTATGTGCTGCTAGTTTACTTTGACAGCCTCTGACATGGCTTTTAAATTGGAGGAATTGTCTTAACACAGCCTTGACCCTGAGCAGGCCATCTAATTTCAATGGGCTGGATCCAGACTTAAGAAGGAGCTTGGAATTAAGAGAGGAAAGTTACTCCTGGGCTAAACCTTGTTGATAGAAGGGGAGTCATATTTCATCTGTTGCAAACAGTATTAGAGTTGATTGGTGATGTTTTCCGCCCAAGTCTAAATAACAGTGTGATAGTAAAGCTGGTGAGTATCTGTGTGCAGTAAGCAAATCAAAGATATATCCCTGCATACAAAGAGTACAATTAACTTGACTCCCCCTGAAATCAACATGGTTTAGCCCAGGAGTAACTTTCCTCTCTTAATTTCAAGCTCCTTAAGTCTGGATCCAGCCCAAAGTAGCTATAGTGTCAACTAAACCATATATATATATAGACAATTTGGCCCATTGATAGGAATCAACACAAACTGTGTTTATATCCTTCAATTAAGGTAGCTGGGGCCCTTTGGGGTGCTTGGCATGTGGTTGCCAGTCTGAGCCAGCTGAATGGTGGCTGTATCATTGTTTGAAAAGCATTGTAAATAGAAATTTGCTGTTGCGAACAGGAACCTATTTCCCCGTTCCCAGTAGCTACAGGCTGGGACGGGAAGAATAGTATTAGGCTGTAGTGGATAAAAGGTTAGGTTTAGGGCTTAAAGAAAAGGTTAGGGTTTAGCTGCGAGGCATGGAGGGTTAAGGTTAGGCTGCAGGGCATGTAGGTTTAGGGTTAGGCTGCATGAAAGGGAGTGACAGGAAAGGGTTAAGGGTAGGGTTACTAAAACACTTACTTTTTGCATCTTCGCCACTTTCTGACTGCCAGCAATCTGCATTCAGCTGTAGCACGATGGACTTTCAAAATTAAGTCGCAATCGGGGTGTTCCTGATTTTAGGCTAATTCCCTTTTTGCGTCTTTGTTCAATTGTTCACCACAATCCGCAGTTCAGTATACCCCATAGTAATATATATTATTTGGTATGGAGCCCGACCTTTTTGTTCCTTAATAGTTTATAAGTAAATTGCTGCAGTTATGGATTTTCTGTCATTTTTCATTGTCCTTTCTTTCTAATAAATATAACTGTTGGTTTAATAACTAAATCTCAGCCTAAACCTGTGTATGTCAGCAATACTTGGATGGTTTTTGACTTCTTTTAAATTCCAACAAGTCCTTTGAGGCACCTTAAGGTATATTCTGCAAGTAAATGTATCCATTGCTAGACAGAAATGTCAACACAGGCTTCATACTAAAATAACTAACTCTAGTCTGCAGTGGTCTTGACAAGTAACCCAGTTTATTTCTAGGATGTCTTGTTTGCTGTGTGCTCTGATTTTCACAGCAGCACAGTGATGAATGATATCCCAAGGTCCCAGAACTCATGTCATTTAAATAAGTGCTGTACATATTACTTTTCTTAACGTACCATCATAGATATGTGTATAGAAAAGTATGGAGGTACTTGTCTTTATCAAAGTGTTATGTCCTGGTATAAACCTAGGACAACCTTCAATTTAAAACTGGGGCAATACAAAAGGGAATACCTATACTCAACGTGTGGAATTTTAATATCAATTTATAGTTTGCTTTGTTTTACCTGTTCCCAGATGTATTCAGTAGAGGCAACTGTTGTATAGTGTGTGATTATACAGGAGCAAATGGTGTTCACTTGTCATAAAACAAGATGCAACAATCATTTCTAGGGTGCACAACTTAGAAGGGATTACAGTGCATATAGAAAAATCTCAACACCTTAACCTTTAGGGAATAAGGAATATTGGAAAGGTCCTTCCTCATTATCTAAATGAAGATGAGTCATTGTATGTGCTTTACTGTGTTTATGTACATTTCTGTTGTTAATAGTTGTTTATTTAGGTATATCTGTATACCAATATATATATATATATATATATATATATATATAGACATAGATCCAGGCTTACATACAGCCTCCATTCGCTCATACGGCCTTGAGACCCCTACCTTAAAGCTTCCATGCCATGCTTACTTAATATTGGGATGGCGCTGAAGTCTGAATAGAACAGTGGGAGCTTAGCAAGCCCTCACTGTAGTATCTGCATGCTTGCCCCTCTTCTACATAGTGGAAACATTTCCCGTCCCGCTGTTGCAAAGTGACCTACATTGCAGCGATTATTGGCCCGATTATCCAATTATCAGGTATATGGCTGCAGTGAGTGGTCAGGATGGATTTTCCAAACAGCCAATAATTGTACCAGGAACGCTCTGGCATGTGAAAAATATATCATGCAAAAGCTCCCAATATCAGTGCAGAGGGCCTTCTGTCAATCTCAGCAGCACCTCCTTCAGCATGTCAGTCCCAGCAGGAGAGGTGATTGGATCCAATGTCTGGTAATAATCATCCTGTTAACAGCCACCTCCTGCTGAGAGCGATAATTGCGCTAATGTATGGGCTGCTTAAGTATGTCTATTTTTGTCTCCATTTAGATGCCTACATTTATTTAGAAATAAATGTATTGTTTTTACATATGTAAATATGTCTTATAATCATTAATTACAAACTCTT
>WWET01000087.1:347969-358132 GCA_011038615.1 Limnodynastes dumerilii | reverse complement strand
CAGTTACCTTGTCACCGACTGTGACTGTTTGCAGGTTGTCCATCTGGGTCGTCGGGGCACGGGTGACACACATTACAGCTGGTCCTGGTCGGTTTGGCTGCGGCCCTCCTGCAGATGTCGTAGATTGCATCCTCTCCGGACAGGTAACACTGATGTGCCCTGTCCCAAATAAAATAAAACAGCGACGGGTATCCCCATATCCAGGTTTTGGCCCAGCCCTCCCAAACGGTGGTAAAGAAACCGCAGGTATCTGTGCAGGGGTAAATGTAGGTGCTCCTTCCGCCTCCTCTCCANAACTGCCCCACCAGTCCTGTGTAAGTGTCAGAGGCATTGCGTTTTTGCTCCCTGAACTTTCGCCTGTGAGCTTCCGGGGTGATATTAAAGCGCTGCAATAAGGCCTTTTTAATAGCCTCATAATCTCTGTCCAGTTCAGCGGGTAGGTCTGCAAAGGCATCCAGTGCTTTACCTCTCAGACCAGGGGTTAAATATTGTGCCCACTGGCTTTGGGGCAGTCCATACTGCCTGCAGGTTTTTTCAAACGCACGCAGAAAAGAGTCCAGATCCTCATCTTTATCCAGAACAGGGAACTGGTCCATACGGGGTTTGCAAACACCAGTCTCCCGGTTGTCTGGCTGGTGCTGGAGTTTTGCAAGCTCCAACTGGTACCTTCTTTCTGCCTCACGTTCTCGCTCAGCTCGCTCTGACAGGTGGTATAACGTCCTACAACCAATAGACACAATACAACCACAAAGAGAAAATAAGTAGCAGGGTTCACTTAAGCAGACCAGGATTAAATTAAAATAATGCATTTTATTAGGTATACCTTAAAACTGTATATAAAAACTGGGAACATATATTATCAGTGAAATATAAAACATACACTATAGGTTTAGTTGGGAATTAAAACCATCTACAAATGGGTCTCATTTATTAAGGATAAAGCCATGGCACTGACCTGTTTATAATGGAATAAAAAATAATGGTATTTTATTATCAAAAGTAGTCCTTTTAGCAGTTTCATTTTACTTGTGTTTTATGGATTTGTAAAATATTTCTGCTAATAGACTTTTGTAATTCTTTTTTTTTAGCTTCAGTCTTTCCAAAGCTGATTTACTTTTTCTTTTAACAAAATTTCTTGTATTTCCGTAATAGGTTTTCACTCCCAATTTAAGCAGTTTAATTGCTCTCTTCCTAATTTAACCACATTGTTTGATTGTATTTTTGCCATTCAAAATTAAACAATAACTTGTGAATTTGGTCAAATAATTCTAGTTTGTGATACATGTTGTTGTCACAATGATTACAGAAGCGTGTAATTGTTTGTTTCTCTTCTGGCCCGCTATGTTACCACTTCTGTGCCACCTGTCCTCCAATCAATTAGAAGGCGTGTCTACCTGTGAAAGCTGATTGGGGGATGCAACTGTTCCAAGCTGCCAGTTATAGCATTTGGTCTCCTCCATCTAGACTGCTTCTCACCTCAGCATTCAATGTGTGTCTAGATTCCGTTGTTGGTTATTGTGTGCCCTTGATCTCCTCTTCCTCTCTCTTTGTCAGAGTCCATTCCACTTGACTCTCCAGGAATAATATCCAGTCTGCTGCGGATGCTGCATTCTTATGCCGGTTTTCAAGTTTAGATAGTTCTTCTATGTCAGTCCTCTCCTGTCGATCTCAAAACCTTTTATGTTTTACTGGTCTTTATAATGCTTGGGTATTTTGCTTGGGAATCAGGTATTTATCTTTTTTCAGGGGCTTGTACTTGAACTGTTCTGTTAGTATTGTTGTTTATGTCAACCCAACGCATTGATTCCAATAAACGATAAAATAATCGGACCCAAGTATTATAGGACCCTTCCATCAGTGTATAGAAAATCTATCTTACCTACACACTACAGCAAATAATTTATCCAATAAGCCGCTAATTTGAAGAACAGACCTATAATCGCTCTAATGTATGGCCAGTTTAACTTCAGCCCCTTTGTCATCAAGTAAATAAGCAGATTAGTTTGTTTTTCGCCAGGTAGAATACCCCAAACAGCACATCGCAGTTGAGTGGAGTTTGATCTGCTTCTGTGGGTAGTTCCTCATAATGGGCCAGATCCAGAGCTACGTTTTCATTACGTTTCCTAGCATAGTGTCGTTCCTATGCATTTCCCTCAGTCATACGTAGTTTAGCCGTGATACGCTTTCCAAACCCTACCTTAACTATTCCAAGCGTAACTCCTGTCGGCCGTAATGGCTGCACGTACCTACAGGCCTGAGCTCTTGTATTGGTTATTAATCTTCAGCATTCTTCCAGAAATTCTGTTACAACTATAGATTAGTCTGTTTATAAAATATGTGCAATAATAAAATAAAATATCGGTTTACATGCAGTGCTGGATTTTTCTGGGCAATTTTACACTTATTCGTCCATAATCTTAAGCCTGTGCATGTTACAGAGAAATACTGGTGTGGTTTAGCACCTTGTCGGCATTATCATTACTTATACTACACTCCTCCCTTTTTATAACACACTGCATATTGCACATAAAAGCTTGGCAGAACCTAAACAGAAATGTAAGAAAATGAACTCAATTCAGCACAGAACTTGTTCCTTGTAAAATAATGCTCTAGCAACACTAAAATAAAACAAGAACAACAAATAAGTAATAGTCAAAATCTCGACTGTTGAGTATTATGTTAACATTACATATGTGTTACATATATATTATTACATTGCTAAAGTTTTTTTTTAAGTAAGCTGCCTGCATTACATTAAGTTTACAGATGTTACAAACAAATGCTAATATAATACTCAACATTTTGTACCAGACCCTATAAAACAAATAATTAGCAATTTATCTCCGTACCGTCTCATAAAAAAGTTTTATTTTATACATTTTGTACACCACTACCATTAGTTATAGACACTAGTTCTAATGATACTAGGGCTGCATGATGCTAGTTGCAGAGACCTGCACTGTTTTTTGTGGATCTGAGTGAACCAACCCTGGTGCCAACTGACCATGGGCTGTCTGGAAGAGGTCTCTAGCAACCCATGCTGGAAAAGCCTAGTGCTGGTAAAATCGGGGGGGGGGACCTCGGGGACCTCGTTCAGCTCATCTCCTTTGATTTTCTTAAGAAGAAACAAGGCTTGTACATTGTTAGTTATGGTACATTATCGGGGACCACACAGGTTTTTTTTTTTATAGGAGCTCAGCTGCATAGTCACATATGTAAGCCCAGCTATAAGGTAAAAGCAGGGGGTAAATAATTTGGGTTTAAGGGGTGCAGCCTGTGGCAGCCACCTCCTCGTGCTCTCACAGTGGCAAGCTTAAGACAGTGCTCAACACTCAATTTATGAGCATTGAGCACTGTTTTAAGTTGCCAGCCTGTGATAGCTTCTGACCAGTCCAGCCTCGCCCCAAAATCCGACCCTTTAGGGGGCCTGTGCCTGGCAACTTTTATTACTGGGTAGAACATTGTTTGTTTGGTTGGTTGAAGGAATGCACAGTCCTATTTTTTTATGCTGGCATTCAAATCTCCTGCATTGACTCTAAAGGGATGAATCTCATAGCCACGATGATGAGGAAGGTTGCGATATTACCTAAAGTTAGGGCGTGATTTTGACTTCACGCTATGCCATTGAAGCATATTTCACTAACTTAAATACACCCAAGGTTTAAAATCAAAACAAATGCCATTATTAAACCCTATTGTGGTGATGTTGTAAACCACGATGTTGAGGCCAACACCCCAAGTTTTAAAGACTGTACGATTTAAATGCCTCACCCCGCATCCGAAGCGTAATTATAGGTGTTGTATGGATGTCACGCCCCTTCGTTCATAGTTATGCTGTTGATACTAGGCTGGTACGTACGTTCAGAGTTACGTGGATGCACAGTATGCGCAGTAAACACTAATGGGCGATTTTACGTCAGCGGCTAGAGTAACTTCACTGTCGTACATAGGTCTGGATCTCGCCCAATGTGATTTTTTTACCCTGCAATTGGCTGTGAAGACCTAACATAGAACATCACCCATATCGCTCTGACCTTGATAAAAGAACATTAGTAGAGTTTGGTGATTTTTGCAGGACCTATTAGGTTAGTGTTTACATCGTGCCAAACATGTCCTGCCATCAGGACCCTACAGTTGTTAGGTCGATCATCTAATTATTGGGCTGCCTTGTAATGGTAAAGTGCGTATAACTACAAATAATGGCCCAGATCCAGAACAACGCTTGTGAGCGAATTTACGCGTGACGGAGACATAAAATCGCCTTTTGGTAAGTACTGCGCATGCACACCATAGAAAATACGCTCAGTAACGTAGCATAATTGTGAACGTAAGGGCCATTCACGTATGTGTCACATAAATACTTACGTGTGGGCGTGGCAATTTTACGTGAGGCCAAAATACGTCTGAAATACGTTAAGTAGGCGGGGTTTCGTATTTAAAGTGTACAGTATGGGCGTGCATAGCTGCGTAAATACGTGTGTGTGCGGATCACTGCAGTTACGTTGGCAAAAGTTAAGGTAGGGTTTGGAAAGCGTATCTTGACAAAATACGTACGTTCAAGGGGTGTGCCTAGGGGAATGTATAGAATATACGCACACGAAAATGCGCTACGCGAATAAACATACGGCAAACGTAGTTCTGGATCTACCCCAATGTTATTGCTATACACTCGTACCACTGCTACTGGAGCCCTGCCGTGACCGAGGAAGTGACAGGTGCACTATATCACACATTTCCCTCAGAACAGGAAAGGGGGTGTTTCACCCATATAACATTGTTTATGCATTGTTTGTAAGATGACTCAGAAATAGAAAACACTGGTTTCTGATTATCATCTGTCATTGCTAAGTGATTCTGCACTGGGAGAATATAAACTTCTACTGTTCCATTTTTATCTTTGGGGCTCAGTTGAATCTGATATGATATCCTCATTGTTTTGGTCTATGTTGTGGGTTATCAGCTCAGACACACAGCTGAATTGACATTGTTCATGCTATTTTTTATTCTTTTCAGCATCAGAACTATACAGCCTCTTTGTGTATTGTGTAAATGTACCATGTCATGTTGAAGATTTACACTGCTGGACGCGTCCACGCGGTTTGGCACTTGATGAAATGCGATTGTCACATGACAGTACCTTCAGCGTTTTGGTTAATATTGCTATTCTACAGGCAACAGCTGTAGTGAATATTTTAATTGTGGACACATTAGGAAATTCAGTGTTAATAAATTTTAGTAAAGTATTTTAATAAAATATAAAATGCCAAAGCACCTGCTGGAACGTAATAAAACAAAGGTTTTAGTACGCATAAATGCAATTAATTGAACGTAATAAAATCTTTTTTAATCACAACACATCTTTAAATTATGGTTTTAACAGAGGCCATCCAATTATAATCTGCTGCTAGGAATATGAAGAACCCTGTGATAATTTACAGCTCACATCAACAGTGCTCTGGAACGTGGTGTTATGATGCTGTTGTTTTAGATTCCAGGTGGCAGTTCTGCTATGCTAAGCAGACAGAATATGATGGGAGAATGTACAAATTGGGGCAGGCAGGGTATTTATGTCACAACATAGACTTGTTTTGAATACTTCTTTTCTTAAATGGTCTACTCTGGGAACATGAAGATATGCAAATAAATCCTGAGGTCCCTTTTTTTTATTATTTTTTTTTCTTTCTTTCACAAAATCACAAATGCACAAATCTTAATAAGATCATCGAACAGCCCGCTCGCTGACCATTTATAAAATAGAGTTCCCGGGCAGAGTTGTTCTACAGCTTAACAATTCAACAAATCCAAAAGACACATCAGTCTTTGACGTGGGGTCACCCACTAAGGTTAGAGGAGACGAAGTTTCACAACCAGCAAAGGAAAGGGCAGTACAGTAAGGGCAGTCAGGATGTGGAATTCACTGCTAGGGAAGGTTGTGATGGCAGTTTCACTTGGTATGTTTAAGAAAGGGTTGGATACATTTTTAGCAGAAAAGGACATCCAGGGTTACCAGGATCGCTAATTTAAATGAAGGACATTAGTGGAGCCAGGGTGAAATAGAACGTCATCTTGGGCCAGCAGGGTTTGTTTTTTTTCAGATGCAACAGTTTGAAGATTGCTTCATATGGATTAACTTCAATTATAAAGATAGGGATCGCAGGAGATCCAAAATAGGTTGAACTTGATGGACTGGTGTCTTTTTTTCAACCTCATCAACTATGTTACAAAACTTTACAGTGTTAAAATATTCAGATAAATCAGGTACATTGATAAAGTGACAGATAATCGTGTTGATCAGCTAAAATGTCATATGCGGTCACTCTACAATGGGACACTTCATCTGATCTGCCTTGTTATCGTTTCAGTGTATGTCCTGTTTTTTTATTGCTTTTTAAAAGGTACAAAAACATATGGGAAAACATAGAATTATGGTATATACAGAAATGGTACAAATTGCTTTTTTTATACTATAGGAATGTGCTGCATAGAGTGAGAACCAAAGGTTGCAACAATTTTTAATCCCTATACTGTATGTAAAGGAAAGAAGGAAAAAAACAGACGGGGAAAGGGGTTCTTAGAAGGGGTCACAGGGTGTGGAAAATAGTTTGTGTCTGTCCGTCAATCATGTAATGGGGTGTGGGAGATCTGATGGTATGTAATCCATGACAGCCACACACCTGAAAAGTTGTTGGAGGTATTATGAATTATGCTACAAATATATTCCATTGGTGTGTGTGCCAGACTTTCTAGATGACTGATGTGTGATCAGAAGTGTTTGGGATTTTTCCAGTAATTTACATAAAATGTGTTGCAGTAAAGAATAGTGACATGTATGCCTTGAGAAAGCTAATGCCC
The DNA here is from genome assembly GCA_011038615.1 of Limnodynastes dumerilii. Lineage (NCBI taxonomy): Eukaryota > Metazoa > Chordata > Amphibia > Anura > Limnodynastidae > Limnodynastes > Limnodynastes dumerilii. The sequence goes on along the minus strand of WWET01000087.1, from coordinate 351,280 downwards.
AGATAATGTAAAATGCATATGGTGACTTGAGAAGAGTTTACTTTAAAATGTATTACTACAATCATTTGTTCCATACATGCTATTTGCATTACCTGAAGACAGCGTAATATGGGTTACATTCAGTATAATGCTGGATTAGAATACAGATTAATTTGTTAAATTGCTTGAGGAATCTGTAATGGTAATGTCTGAAAATATGTATTTATTCTAGGGGCTAGATTTATTAAGCTGTGAGTTTGGAAAAGTGGAGATGATGCCCATAGCAACCAATTAGATTCTAGCTCTGATTTTCCTATCACATACTAGAGAATGTCAGCTAGAATCTGATTGGTTGCTATGGGCAACATCTCCACTTTTCCAAATTTGCAGCTTAGTAAATCTGGCCCTATGTGTGCTTTAAAGAAAGGTGTACACAGAGGAATAAGTTAAGAGTCACTTTATTCCATGGTTGTCAACTTTCTTTTTCTTCCCTTCTTTAGATCTCAGAGGGAAGTAATAGATGCCGGTATGGGAACAGGGCTTAATGGCGCAATTTATGCAAATCGCATCCTTAAGCCCAGTTCATCGCTACTGCTATTTATAGTGTTTCTGAGGGTGCGGATGCAATGCACCAGGAGTTTTCCGATTTCTGCTACTGTGCATGCGCAATAATTTTGTAACGTCATCTACGTTTCTTGTTGCAACATAGATTGCGTATACGCGGTCTTTAATGAGGAAATTCATGTTTTAATGGAATTGCGGGAGATTTGCAGGCTCTCCCGGGATACTGGAGGAACTGGCCGAATTTTAGGAGTCTCCTTGATATTCCGGGAGAGTCGGCAACCCAGGTTTATCCTGTAGTGCAGTGCTCCTCAACCAGTGTGCCATGGCACACCAGTGTGCCACGGGATGTTGCCAAGTGTGCCACGGTGCAATGCCTCCAACCGGGGAAAAAGCACTGAAAGAACTTACCTTAAGGGGATACTGGGGAGGCTGCAGATACATGAATGTGGAATACTGCAGAGCTGGAGACAAAAGATTGGTGATACTGGGGAGGCTGCAGACACATGAATGGAGACTACTAGGGAGGCTGGAAACACATGAATGGAGACTACTAGGGAGGCTGGAGACACATGAATGGGGACTACTGGGGAGACTGCAGACACATGATGTCACATAGTTAAATTAGTTATAAGAAAAAAAAGTTATTAGCTGCGATTTTTAAATTTATCAAATAAAAAATAACAATTAAATGTAATAACTGTGAATGTACTTTGTAATTCCTGCTTTTTTTTGTATATTTTGCTTTTGGTGTGCCGCAGAATTCTGGGAAGGGCTTAGGTGTGCCACGGAATTCTGGGAAGGGCTTAGGTGTGCCGTGGAATTCTGGGGAGGGCTTACGTGTGCCGATAGTGAGAAAAGGTTGAGGAGCACTGCTGTAGTGTTTCACTATAGAGAATACGGAAATACAAAGACCAACAGTAGTTCTCCAATAATTTCCCACAACAGATATCTGGGGTACTACTTTATTAAACAGCGCAGGTTTTAGGCTCCTGGAATTGGAAAATATGATAAAATGTAAAAGGTCTTCTTATCTATCTATCTATCTATCTATCTATCTATCTATCTATCTATCTATCTATCTATCTATCTATCTATCTATCTATCTATCTCATGTCATTGCAATGCCCTCACTGAATTATTCACAATCCTAGCAGGTGGCTTTCCAACACTGCAATGACAGAGGTGCTATACTGAGGAAAAAAGCTAAGAATATCTTCCTGCTTCTGTGTGTTATTACCATAAAAACCTTATTCAGCTCATTTCTAAATCCCCTGAATATGTGTCACACAGACATTAAAACCATAGTACACATGGGGAGATGGGGATACATTACTGACATACCTAACAACTGCTAATCTATTGCCTATACACAATAATGACAGACATGATTGTTCTGCATTAATTCACGCTCTCACAAAAGTATTACTGAACCCTTCAAGATACTTACATTGACAAATATGTGATTTCACCATATGGTTTCGTTAACTGAATAAAATAGTTAGAACCACATGTTTGTGACCACAGCTATCTGTGTATATAAAGCCATCCATTTATAATTTACATATGGTAGGTACAATTTACCTAAATGATGTGCAAAGCATAGGATCACAGAATTTTCATGTCTGTCACCATCTCACACTTGGATCATGCCAGGTCTGTTTGTGGCAGATTCATCAATTGGATACATCATGTCTTTGGGCCAGATACAAAACTCAGTTGTTGCTGCATTCCTGACGTCAAAAGTCTACTGATAGACGTGAAGTCTGGACTGGACTTCTGTCACCAGGCCCTTGGTAAATGGGGCCAGTTCATAAATGAAGATCAGCTAAGCCCTTAATGTACGATTAGCATATCTCCCCCCTCTGACCGTGCTGTACACATGCTTCCATGCTGGAAGCCTCATAAGAACACATGCACACTTGACATATATGGTTGTCCTTTGCCTTTACTAAAATGATCATAATCATAATTTATATACATGTGCCACTACAAGTATTGTCTAACAAAGCAGCAGTATGCAAAAACACTTAAGCACATTAACATCTGACATGGCTATTAAACAGATGTAGCCATTTGTTTTTGGATTGTAAACAAGTTGTCATGATTCTTCAACTGGAGTGTTAATTGTCCACACACTCGCATCTAAACTAATAATTGCCCTGATATTCAAACCATCAAAGTGCTGAATGAATGAGAGAGCCTGATTTTCATTTAGTCATCAAAGCATTTTGGCAAAAAGATATGCTGCAGGGTGCGGCATTTAAAATGGGCAGACCTTTAAAATGAAGCGGGGTTGCAAATGACTGAACTCTGATTTTCAGAATAAAGATGAATCTGTCTGTTACGTGTGTGCTGCATTCTACATGAAAGGAAACTCTAATTCCTCAGCCTGATTTGTCTAGCTGAATTTTGTCCCTAACTTTCAAAGAAAAATAGAAAATACAAATTTTAATATCAAATGGTTCATTGGGCCTGATCCAGAGCTACGGCCGCCGTCGATCCCGATCTACGATCGGGCGTCCATAGTAGCGCCGTAGGGACGCTGGAGGGGACGTCCTCCAGCGTCCCTACGCTCACGTTACTGCTGGTGGGCGGGGGAAGGTATGTAAATGAGGTTGGGGGGTGTGCTAAGAGGCCATACGCTCCTGTGCGAGCGTATGGCCGCTTCCTTACGCTGGCTGAAGTTAGGGTAGCCTTCAGCCGGCGTAAGGAAGGGGCCCATACGCCCGCACAGGGGGAGTGTCGGCCCAGAGCAGCGATGTTACGCT
>WWET01000087.1:307341-341932 GCA_011038615.1 Limnodynastes dumerilii | reverse complement strand
GTCCGGGCTAGGCGGCCATACGCTCCTGTGCGAGCGTATGGTCCCTTCCTTACGCCGGCTGAAGTTAGGGTAGCCTTCAGCCTTCAGGGGGAGTGTTGGGGACAGTGGATGCCGATACGCTGTGCTTTAGTAAGCACAGCGCATCGGCGTAGGTCTGGATCAGGCCCAATGTCATAATACTGTTGACCTAAGTGTTGTCAGGATAACAGCCCTGTCAAGGTCATTTTTAGAAATATTTGTTCAGTTATCTGTATTTGTATGAATGTTGCAAAAATGACTATAGATCCTGCATACCCCACTCAGGAAAAACATACATAGAAAACAGATGTAGGAAAAAATGCAAAAAATATGCAGATGATTCATTAAATGCCCCAATTCAAAAATATTAATACTTGTGTCAGACTTTCACCAAATGTATTTTCATGAACTCCAGGATAGCCATAGCATTGCATTATAATAGAATAGAAAGCATTGTCTTGACAGTGATTAGCAAAATATGAAGATCCACTTTGCATATAAATTGTAATCCTCCCAAAAAATACAAATTAAGTTACATTAAAGGCAAACATCTGCTGCTTTCACCTTTCACAATCATATGGGGATCCTCTTCCCTGCATGACCTCAAGTTCCCTGTGGCTTTTTAGTCCAGATGGAAATGTCATTTTAGTAATGTGAATAGACAGCTACAACTTTATATATGACATTTTTGCAATACTGATGAAACATTATCAATGGGAGAAATGAATAGCTGGTCAAACATTTCTGGATATTGCCACTGTCAGTTGTAACATCTGGTGTGTATGGATACACCACTAGAGAGTCTCCTCCTAGGAGAGCTAAATATGGCTGCATTTTTTCCTTTAATATATGATCTAAGACACAATATTACACACATGGGGCCGGATCCAGAACTACGTACCCGACGGCCTCAATTCTGGATCCGGCCCATGTAAACAAAAAGTGTGCCCTGTGTTCATTGTTCCTGTTGATCCTCCTAAAACAGTGTTTGCCAAGGTCCGTTCTCAGGAACCCCTAAAAGTCCATGTTTTGCAGGTCTCCTTAACAGAATCACAAGTGATATAGGGCCAGATCCACAGATAAGAAGGAAATAAGTACACTCAGATTCACAAAAATACTAAACTAGGTGGCACATGCACTCCCATGACACTCCCCTCGTTCTTACAGATCTTTACTGACTTCCGCGTCCATAGAGCTACCATAACTCTCCGTGCATATATTTGAGTGTATTTGGCTAAAGTACTTTGCAAACCCCGCCCATACAGCCCTATTTAAATGCCTCTCCCCGCCCACTTTTCTTAACTTCCTACTTACGGAGTAGTGACAAGGCCCTTCTTATGGATCTCATTAAGCATGGAGTTAAACTCAGTATGTAATGGGTTTCCATGTGTAACGTCTGGATGGCGCATATTGCAAAATAAAAACGCCAAGATACACATGGCCTGTGTATATTTAGGTACGTTCTTAAGTGTGAAACTGGTCCGTAATGAGTGTGAATCTTAGTAAATGTGTCAGTCATTAATGAACACATCTGGGCTCCAGGTAGACCTGGAAAACATAAACTCTTAGGTGTTCCTGGGGACCGAGTTTGGGAAACAACGTATATCTCTGTCCATAATATGGATACAGCGTTATTGTACCCAGCATTTGTAAATAATCAAACAAAGCTCATCAAAGAACGCATTTTCACAAAAATACATTGTTGCTTAATGTAAGAGAGGACAGTAAAGGCAGGTAACTAATTCACTTTTATAAAATCTACCTCCCAAACGATTGTGAACGGTTAAGCTGTGTAATGCCCCATTTAAATACAGCAACACAAAGTCTTAGCAATAAACTGCCAGTTAAGGAATTGTTCACACACCACCCAGAAAGAAACTTTAACAAATTATGACACTGAGTCATAAGATGCAGTTCAAAAGAGGACATAGCTTATTAACTGGAATGGGCCAATTAGAATTAGGACTATTGTTTCCACATTAGCAAGTCGGGGGTCAGAGTTAAACAACTAAAGACAAACTGCATTTGTGCTCGGCGCCCCCTACTTGCTTTTACCCAAAAATGAGCCAGTGGGTGGCAGACCAAGACATAAAAGTGCAACATGGCATCCAATTTGATTCAACTAGAAGGGCGTGCACCCTATGATCAAATCAATGCATTAAACGTCCCATGGCTGATGGTTGCAGGCCCATCTTCTAATTACACAAAACTAGAAATAAATTGACACCACACATAATTAGGAATTTAACAAGTATTTGGAATTTAATTAGGTTAAATGTTTGGGGGAATTCATGTTAATTGTCTGTTTGTCAAATTACTTTTAAATATAATGGGGGCCACAAAAGCACAGCAAGTACAACAGTTATTACACAAATCAATGGCATCATAACCAGCTCCATCCAGTGCCTGAGCACTCCACTCAATGAATGACTGGAAAATGGCTGAGACTGTGCAATAAACAAAAGCAAAGTATTCTCTCTGCATACATAGAATAAAATTATTTGACTCCCCCTGAAATCAATGGTTTTGCCCAGGAGTATCATTCCTCTCTTATTTTGAACCTCTGAATCTGGTCCACCATCATTAAAGTTAAGGAGGGAAAGTCAGTGTAGAGAGAGAAACTATCACTTCTCCAAACTTAACCTTGATTGGAACCCAAACCCTTGTTTTCTTTTCTTAACTGCAACTATCTGATTGGCTAAGTCTTAACCCCTTCCTTGAAGCCCCAACCTGCCATTTATGCTTCCCCATGCCTAGGTGCCACTCAGTTGTGTTTACTGCACAAACTTCTGCATATATGTGGGTGGAATGTAACATTTATAGTAAATAGACCAATATGTTAGATTTGAAGTTAAAATAGAGACATAATTTAAAGTTTGCATTTGTTACTGGTGTTACTACTTTGGTTAGGAGAACAATCGTACTTTATCCTAAATGTGTTCAGCTCAGCACAATTGTTCAACGAGAGGCAGTCATTACGTTTTATTTTAATCATTAACTTCATAAAAGAGTTCAACCCTCACAGTAGGGTTATTTTTTTCCTCTTGAAAAACCAACAGCATTTTCACGTTTGCAGTTCTTTTTTATTGCAATTAGTTGTAATTGACTACGAAGACTTTAATGGATTTTGTTTATGTACCTTGACATTACAGCAATTTTATGTTTGAATCCCCAGGAGGCCCCTTTAATAGCAAAGATGTTACTATTAATTAGACGTTAAAGTTAAATGAAACTTTTGGCACAGTATTTCCTTGGAGGAAATGAAGATGAAAAAGAACCTTAACATTTTGACAAGTAGGATATTGTTTTGCATGAATAAAAAATCACAAGCTGAAAAATGGTACTGATAACTGTAAAGAAATCTGGATAAAATACAGCATTTAGGTGTCTGCAATGTAATATCTTTTTTTTAAAGTTCAGTGAAGGTACACATTTACATTTATATCAATTATTTAAAAACTTGGAAGCTGTGTAAATTTATTTACAAAATGTAATTTCATCACACATTATCCATGCTATACGGAAAATAAAATGCAGAGCACTACCACTGTAATCTATATGCTTAGAGAGATATTATGCAGCAAAATGGAAATGGAAAACACTGATGCCCAGTCACACTTATTGAGTGTATCCGCTCCACTTGGAAATCACGTGAGGAGACTCAAAAGTTTGGCAAATATGACTAGAGGGTTTTTATGCAGATGTTTAGCAGAGCAAATCCATATTTTAACAATTGTACAACTAGTGAAAACCTTTAAATAACATATTTTTCAACATCTTAGGAATCTACACTTGCAATAAAAAAATAAAGCCTACAAATTGCAGCACAACATGAAACCGGAGACTTTTTTTTAGCAAAATTTTAAGCCCCAGTGGCCAGTGCAATAGTATACTTAAGAAAGCCTTCATTGCTAGTAACAAATCAAAGCTAGATGCAAAAACATGGAAGTCTTTCCTTATTACCCAGCTGTGCATATCTATAATTATTTATTTGATGCTTTCAGAATTCCTATTTTACTATATTTTTTTTAAAATTAAAATCCGAATTACACTATGAGACTTGGTTAGGAACAAGGAAGCATTAAGCTTTATGGGGACTTTTAAGCAGATGATAAAAAAAAAATCACAAGCTGTTACTATTGATGATCATCACTGGCATATTTTTACATATGTCATCAAGCATCTTGGGTGTAGCAGTAGGAAACATAGCAGCCGATTAAATGGATTGATGTGTTACACAGCTGTGTTATATTCTTATCACTGGCTATGTACTGGGAGTTCTAAGATACATTTGTAAAACTTTGTCATACTGCCCAATTCACAGGACTGAAAGAGACGGGTCCTGTTAAGAGGACAGGGCTTCATTACCAAAACCGCAGAAGAAGACGGGAAGAATACTGATCTCCCTCCTCCTTAGTGATACATTTTGTGTCCTCCCTGCATTGTACAGATGAGGGCACACAACATGAAAGTATTCAAGAGTCAGCTATTACCTAAGGCGTTAAAAAACACCTGACACATATCACAAAGAGTACAGTGTTTTTAAATGCATTAGACATACATAGTTAATGCAATCATTAATTATTATTATTATTATTATTGTTATTATTATTTATACTAATTTAGTGCTTGACGATTGTGAATGGTTATCCAGGAAGTATAGTTATGTCAGCCAAAACTGAGTATGATCCTATTGCTCTGCCTGAGTCCACCAACAAGCAGCAATGTCATTAAACATTGAAATAAATGAATGTCTTTTAGTTTGAAAACAATAAAATTGTAACTTATATGTATTTTTTTTAATTAGTGAGTTGATCTCATCCTTCCTAAATAATTATCCATCTGTATGTAGACAGCAACAGTGTTAATACAATTTTTATCCTTTTTGTTCATAAATTTCTTGTCTTTGCTTTAATTCTTTCTATCAGATTAACCAACTAAGTTGACTTGAGTTTCCGGCATTCTTCCCAGCCAATAGGTGTGCCTCAGCAGGGAGAGAGAGAGAGGGGGAAGAGAGACCACTTTATAGGTATGATAGGTATTGATATGGCTTCACCTGGAATACTGTGTTCAGTTCTGGAGTCATATCTTTAGAAAGATATAAATACATTATAGACAATGCAAAGGGGTATCCATTTTTCAAAGGAAGAAATATTTTAGAACACAATGACGGAGATTTAAGCTGGAGAGTAGTAGGTTGGGAGGAAATGTGTGGGAAAATTACTTCACTGAAATAGTAGTTAGTAAGTGGAATTGATTTCCATCTAAGCCAATCTAAGGAGGCTGAGGCTAACATAATAGGTCAATTTAAACATGCTTGGGATAAATATAAGGATATCCTAAAGTTTTAAACTAAATTGAAGGTCAAATAGAGTCCAGAGCTGGTATGGTTTTAAAACAAATTGGGCAGATCTAATGGTCCAGGTGACTCCTATCTACCTTTACATTCTATGGGGTAGATCCAGAACTACGTTTGTCTTCCATAGACGGAAGCAATTCACTGAACAATAGCTACTGCGCATGCGTAGTAGCTATTGTACGTAATCTTCGTATCGTTTCGATACGTAGATTGCGTATATGCGGTCTAAAAGACTGCATATACGCAATCTACATATCGAAACAATACGCAGATTACGTACAATAGCTACTACGCATGCGCAGTAGCTATTGTTCACTGAATTACGTCCGTCTATGGAAGACGGACGTAGTTCTGGATCCGGCCCTATGTTTTTATGGTTAATACTTAGAGAGTATTTTTAAATTGCCCTGACTGAGGACAAAGCTATTTATAATATCTTGGTTACTGTTCTCCTAGTGACCGGATACTTAACTTGATGGATTGCTCAGTTTTTGGTTTTGCTGACACAATCGTTTGAGTGAGTCCCTGGTGTCATTGCTCTGTTACACTACACAGAGAAGTGCTTGTTCATTATCAAGTTATACCGCAACAGTTCTAATACTATTTTGAATATAACCTGCGTAAGTCCCCTTGCGTTATCAAGTGTGTATCCGGCCCATAGTGAATGTGGAGGGGAGGGATAAATTGAAAGACTGTAATTGAGGAGATGTAAATGAAGCATTGGATGAAACTGCATGTAGTAGATATAGAGGATGGGGGAGTCTAATAAAAAGCCTCTGTTCTAGCTATAACACCCAAGTTCCTGGTCACTTTGTTTTTTTATAGAAATGGTTAGAAATACACATTAGTAGCACTGTAAGCAGACCTTTGTGCTGTCATTTACAATATCTATTGTGTAAGACTAATGTTATTGTTTTAGTTTATTAATTATTTAAATGGATAAAGGCCTCAAACACTCATATGTCTCAGTTATAAATATAAATGAATATATTACACATCCATTTATGCATTTTATTTATTTATGAAAAGATTTTTCTAAAGATAATTAGAATTAAGCCTTAACACCATGTCTACTGTTTTCCAAAGCCCATCTTTAAAACATACTAATCTCTATCTGCAATAATTACACCCTACACATCATACACTATACTTACTATGTCTAATACCCTGTGGAATCTTTTCTCTTTTCTCTGCAATTTAATTAAATGTTTTCTATAATTATTGTTTTATTTGTTTCAATCTTTTATATCTGCGGAGCCTGGTAATTTGACTAATCTTTCCAATTATTTAGTAAAGCACATTATACAATCTATAGAAGCCATTGATATTCTACATTTTTCAAGACTAAAGTCTCATATTGCCAATTGAAATAATATTTTTAATTAATTGTTTCTTTATTTAGGATAATTAAGAGGAAATTCTCCCGCTTTAAAATTGGGTACAAAAAAATTGAAAAAGATAACAACAGATTCAGAGGATATGACAGAACTTTAATTGTTATTGAAATTCAACATGGATTTATTAAACTAACAACTTTTATGTTGTCACAAAATAAAGTATGTAAGGTAACCCTATTATAATAGATATCTTGGCTTTCATGGGTCTATATACAACTAGGGCATTGATAGAATTATAAATAGGGTTTAAGTCCCTTCACAGTAAGCATTGATTTGCTGCAACAAAAAAGAAAAGGTCTGTAACAAGACAAGCAATTCACATAAATATTACTGAATACTTACACATTTTCTTTTACATTACTATATACTGTTGAATAGTTAATCAGTTTTTCTTACATTATTGACTGTAAATATAAAACATATCATCAAGAAGCATTATCAAAGTAACTTATTCTATTTAGTAGGTCTGTAAACATACCACAAAAATGCTTTAATTTCAATTTATGAAAAATAAAAACAGCTGCATTCCAATTCTTATTCAATGTACATTGATAAATTAAGTATTGTGTCTTTTTAATGATTGCAGTATAAAACAGGTTTTGGCAGTGGAGCTGCAAAATGGTTTCCCCTATTTTTACTGCCAACCGTTTACACTTTATATAAATGACATTGAATAAAGTTAAAATATGCTTAACTGCAGTGAAGCATTAGAAATAATAATGTATGAATTACACTCTGTACCAATGTGAGGTTTTCTCAAGCATACTGGTGATAATTAAGATGGATATTAGGAATCACTTAGATGTGGCTGCCAATTGCTGTTTGCCAGTTACAGAAATGGTGTTTTGGAATCCCTGCAGAAATTTCTTGAATTCACTCAGCAGCCTTTAGTCAAGATAATATCTAGTATTCTAGGCCTCTGATTGCTAAGAATAACACTGCAGGCGATACTTACCTTAGCCAGGCTCGCATCTGCTCACTGCAAGTCTGATGATCTGCGAGATTGTAGGATCACGCACTAAATCAAAGTATGAATGAAGTTCTGGCACATGCGCAATGACAGTCTTTTGGGACTTATTTCTAAGCCCTGGCAGGATAAACATTGCACATGCAGAAAACACCTGCATTTTGGTACTGTGTATGCATTAGCAAAAGGTTTCCAGCATGGATCTGAATCCTCGTGATAGAGGCTTCCATGCTGGAAGCCTTTCTGACAGCGTGGTGGGATGACCCGACATGCGTTCAGTGTGTTCACATAGTGGACAGGAGAGGTACGATTATCGTACAGTAGTGACTTTGCCGTGAGGCCGGTGCGTAACATTTAAGGTAGGGTCCTGGGTTCGGAAGGCCGTACGTTTGCACACGTATGACGTATAGACTTTAGTTTTGCATAGTGATCCGCCTACGGAAGCCCAATGCCACTGTGGACCGAGTGCTGCTTTTCATAGCACTGAGTAGTAATTGCTGTCTTATCGGTGAGGGACATAATTTGGTGATGAACAATGAATATATTTGTAGAATCTGTATATTAATATCTTAGGACCGTATTCAGAATTAAGAACATGATTTCTATTTAGTGCGCATGTGCAGACCATGGAGTTACGAAGCGTAATTGGAATGATGCGTAAGTAAATTCCGTACGACAAAAAATGCGTGCAAACATAAAAGGTCGGACGGCTTATTAATAAGTAGACGTCAGTCGGAATGTAAATAGCAAAAAATGGGTGTGGTAATGTAGTAGACGTGCGGTCATATTTGCGAACGTTTCCCGAAATTCGTTACTTCTTCAAAACATACTTATTTTGTATTAACGAACGGCTCTATTACGAATGCATGGAAAAGCTTCTTCAATCTGAATCCGGTCCCTAATGTGTATCTTAATATGTAATTGTCACCTGGCATAAAAATCTGCTAATGTAAATGGTATTTGGGTGTTTTTCTCACCATCCTCATGTTGATATCTGTATAATTTAAGCAATTTCCTGTAAACTCTCAGAAGTGATTTAAGGAACCTGTAGCGAGAAATCTTGCAGAAGTTTGCGGCTGTCTCTCCCGTACAGTCACAGGTTTCTTAGTGGACAGTGGGTGAAAAGTCAAGTCTTTATTTGTTGTATTTTATACTGTGGAATGTTTGGCCAGAGGGGCTGATGAGGCCATGTAGTAGAGGCTTCTGTAAGAGAAAAGCGAAGTTAACTTATGACTACTAACTGCTATCCACTTGTTTTACTTTACTCTAGATTAGTTAACATATATACTATTTTATATTTATGTTTTCCATATTAATTTCTCTTAGTAACAGAAATGTATCCATTGCACAATTACATTTTCCATAGAAAGTTAAAAAAAAATCCTGGATCAGACCAGTAATGATATTACATTTTAAGGGAATAATTCAGAGCCGTAACACAATTTGCAGTTATTACAGTTGCACATAAAAAGTGGCTTGTCACGATCTCTTCCTGATCATAATCACTGCACCTTGTGTTCTTTGTTTACTTTTGTTGATCACATGACCTTACTTCAGTTTTCCTGCAATTCCTGATATTCCCTCTCACCTGCAGGCATTATCCCACACAGGTTTAGCTCATTGCTCTGCTGGACTCATTAGTCATGTGCCTCATTTAAATTTCCTAACTCACGTCACTCCCTTGTTAGAGCAATAGGTTTCCATCACCTGCTGTACTCGAGTCTCCGGTTGTTACGCTGCTCATGTCTCCGGTTCCTGTTACATCGTGCTTCCTGTTCCTGTTATATTGTGTGTCTTCAGTTCCTGACATACATAGTAACATAGTTGATGAGGTTGAAAAAAAGACACCAGTCCATCAAGTATAACCTGTTTTGCATCTCTATCTTTATCATTGAAATTAATCCAGGTAAAGCAACCTCCAAACTGTTTAAATCTGAAAAAAAAAATCCCTGCTGACCCAAGATGACGTCCTATTTCTCCCTGGCTCCGCTAATGTTCTTCATTTAAATTAGCGGTCCTGGTAACCATGGATGCCCTTTTATGCAAAAAAATTTATCTAACCCTTTCTTAAACATATCAAGTGAATCTGCCATCACAAGCTTCCCTGGCAGTGAATTCCATATCTTGACTGCCTTTACTGTAAAGAACCCTTTTCCTTTGCTGATTGTGAAACCTCGCCTCTAACCTTAGTGTTTGACCTCGTGTCCTGTGTACAGTCTTTTGGTTAAAAAGTTCCCATGAAAATTCTCTGTATTGACCCATGATGTATTTGTATTTAGTAATCATATCTCCTCTTAGACACCTCTTTTCTAAAGTAAACATGCCTAAACTGGCTAGCCGTCTCTGATAGCTCCATAACTCCATACCCTTTATCAATTTTGTTGCCCTTCTCTGACCCTTTCTAGTGCCAAAATGTCTTATTTATGTATTGGTGCCAAGAACTGATCTCCGTATTTGAGATGAGGTCTTACCAATGATTTATATAGTGGCAAAATTACACTGTGTTCCCTTGCATCTATGACTCCTTCTATGCATGCGAATGCTTTATTGGCCCTTGCAGCTGCTGCTTGACATTGAGCACTATTGCTAAGTCTATTGTCCACGAGCACTCCCAAACCCTTCTTCATTAAAGATTCTCTCCATCTCTTCGGATGTTACTCTGCCTGTGTCTGCCGGTTTCTATCATCCTTGTGCCTCCGGTTTCAGCTTTCCTTGTGTCCTCATCTCCAGTCTTTATATCTAGCATCGATAGCCACAGCTCCGCTACCTACCCGCACTACTTCTGTTCACCTCGGATCCCGCCATCATCTTGGTGTCTGTGCGCTTATCCAGAGGACCGTGACCTGCCACCTTCCTGCAGCCATTTCCATCCATACCATGAGGGGCTCTGGTGAATACCTGACTTGTAGTTAGGCCTCTGGTCTGACGTGATCCGTTTTCGAAGTGGTGCTGAGTTTGATAACTGACAGTCCAGATGCATATGGATTTTTTTTTTAGAAGTCCTGCTCAGTTTTAGGCCATGTGTTTACACATTGTCATCATTAGTATTTATACAAGTGGTCTAGTATATATAAAATGATATTCCTAAAGCTGTTTTTTTCAAATATTAGTCAGTTGTGTTGTGCACACATGCTTATACTGTCTTTAGACCAAATTTGAAAGGTCCTGCTTAGTCCCCTTGTTCTCTTAGTTGCCCATGGCTATGGTTTTTTATGTAGTTCGCATTATTTTTTATTCTGCACATTACCAAAACTGCAATTTGTAGCATGTCACCTGGTGTATGTTCCCCTCTGTATTAGGAGCACAGTAAGCACCTTATTCTGCACTGCAGCACTCATGGTAGTTATTCAACTTCTTTATATATATTAAATATGGTGGAAGTGAACAAAGACATAGGTGGAAGCCAATGTATAATACGCAGAGATTCCATTGTAATTCTAGAAAATGAAAAAATTTTCATGGAAATACAGTTATTTTTTCACTGTTGAAGCTGTGGTATGTCACATTATTCATGGAAAGGAAGCTGCCATATTTGTATATCCCTTTACCTTTGTCATTGATTGAACCAGATCCAGACTTTTGAAATGGAAGTATTTTCCAAACGCTAGGATCAGAAAATGTCCGTTCCCGCTAGAGCACATGTGCAAGTGCTGCATTCCAAGGACGGATCTGGATCTCTGAATTCAGAGTCCTGCCATGAGAGCATTTCCAGTGGTGAGGCGAGTGGAGCAATTCCGCTATGTGTGGGGGAGTAGTATACAGATAGTACACTAAGCGTGTGCTAAGCGTCCTTGGTACTATTCAAACTTCCGTCCTGTCCCCATTTTAAGCGTTTTAAGGTAGGGGTGAGCTTCATACGAGGGATGGAAGTTTCCTCCCCTCACTTGCATCGAAAGGCTGGTCTTTAGGCTGATGCAGGCTGGTGTTTTATATTGTACCCTCCCTATGACTAATAACGCGTGCTACATCTGAAAGATGGTAAACAACCTCTTCACTGAGAAAAAAAATCTAACAAACCTTTTCAACATTTAGATTCAAGACCTGGGTCTAGATTTACTAAACTTCTCAATAGGAAAATTTGAGATGTTGCTCATAGCAATCAATGATATTCTAGCTCTCACTGTCCTATTACATTATAGAGAATGTCAGCTAGTATCTGATTGGTTGCAATGGGCAACATCTCCATTTTTCCGTTTGAGAAGTTAAGTAAACCTAGTCCTTGTAATCCCCAAAACACAGTAATAGAAAAATCATTAATGAGACTTAACAATTCAGTCTGTACAACATACCTTATAAGCACATATCAAGACCTTAGGGTAATGTCCTTTTCACCTTAACACATCAGTTCTTGTCAGTTATAGTGGTAAATTTTCCTGGAAGGCAGAAATAGACGTGCTCTTTTGTTCAAACATCTTTTGATGCCTCAATTGAATAGCAGTGTTCATAATGCTGATACCTATTAATTATCTAATGTGCTGGACATTCTGTTCCCCTAGTTAAAGTTCTTTTTCATTATGCAATGTGATAGCTACTGCCAGGTTCACATAAAATTGCACTTAATAGGATGATTTTATTAATTAGTTGCACACTGAAAAAATAACACTTTGCTAAGGCAACAATATTAGTTTACAAGAAAGCGACCTTTTGTTCTAAACATGTGAACGCTAGATTTTATTGGCAACATGGTACATTTGAAAATTGTTCATCGCTCTTCCTAGTTTTCTATCCAGACTGCATACCTAATAAATAAACACATTTTTAATAAATTAAATTTCCGGGAGGTCATGTTTAATACATCTATACATATTAATGGCAGATTAAGGAATAGACTAGTCTAAATCCTATTTCTTATGGGAAGTTTATACCAATACATGATCCTGTTCCATTTACAATATACTGATGACTCATGCAGGTATTAGTTCACGGGACCTACAGAATACAGTGCATGCCGCGTTCAGTCATCTCTGTGGTTCTTCTGTTTGATTCTTGAAGTTTCACAACTGTGGAAATTGCCCCCTACCATTGTGGTCGTGCTATTTTAATATGCAGCAAATACCGTGCCATTTGTCCATGGGATATAAAAGAAATGTTTTCCATTTTGATCTACTGATATAAATGTATTATACAAGGTTTCCAACTCTTAAAAGCTTCCCTTCGGGAGATCCCGGATGGCAGCAATAGATGCAGGGAGGGGGCGGGGCTTAACAGCGCGGTTTATGACTATCAATTACCCCTTTTGTGGTTTCATAGGGATGGGGGTGGGGCTTGATGACGCAATTTGCGTCATCAAGTCCTTCGTTGTCCTTAGCAACACTAGTTAACTAGTTTTGCCAGGCAGGGGGGTAGGACTTGAGGGCGTGGTTTCATGGAAACCACAAGCCCCAAGTCCCATGCGGGAGATTTGCAGGCTCTCCCGGGATAACGGGAGAACTACCCGATTTCGGGAGTCTCCCGGACATTTCGGTAGAGTCGGCAACTATGGACATATATATGTATAAATGCATATATTTATATATGTATGAACTGCAAATGTAGAAAGAATGTTTTAAACATACTACCTCAAAGATTTAGAAATTATCTTTAAATACAGGTGAAGTGAAACTAAGGTGATGCTTAAACTGGACACACACTACATTGATTTTTGATCCCAGCAGGAGGTGGCCTAATAAACAGGATGATTCTCCACTATACCAGATTTTCTCAATACCAGCGCCACACTCTTCTCCTGCTGGAATCAATAAATCTGATCGGTGATTGGCTGCAGTGTCTGCTCTGATTGGCTAGGCCTCCTCTTAATCTCGACAGAAGATCCATGTAGCTAGCCTATTGGTTAAACCCCCCCCCAAAAAAAAGAACAATAATATGACTTAATGTGGGGGATATAGCTCTGATGATACGGATATGGGCACATCTTTTTTTTCGTGTACCCTTCCCAGTGATCTGGCATCACACATTTTCCAGTGCTCCCAAAGTTATTATTAATGATTTAAAGTCTTGATGAACATGGTGATTTATGCACACACTGACTTAGATGAAACAGGATCACTGGAGAGTATACGCTAATACAATTTCATTCCAAGTACTCGTTTATTGTGTAACCAGGGTGATAATCAGGTGAGATTGCTGTAGTCTGTACCCAGCTTTACTCTGGGCAGCAGATTTTAGATATCTGACTTTTGTGGCTGCAACTGCAGTGTTTGATCATGGGACTATTTTGTGTGATATATGAACACAATATGGTACAGTGGTTAGCATTGCCAGCATTGAGTTCATGAGTTCATGTTGCTCTTTTGATCATATTCTTGGAAAATGTACCTATTAATCTGAAGCAAACTGTGAAAGAGCATAACAGTATGGTATATAGTATTTAGCAAATGACATACACACAGCATAGTTCAATCTCTTCTCTATGCATTTGTGTTTTCTCTGTTTCTGTGTCTATCAGCTGCCACTAAACTATCATCTGACCGCCAAGGATTTTGTTGCTAGAGACAGGTGTCATCAAATAGTTATAGTTAAGGCAGGGCCAGATTAAGGTCCACATGGGCCTGGGGCTGAAAATTATCAAGTGCCTATTGAAGTGGGCATTACCATTGACGCGTGAGTGTCGCCATTTTTTTGGGTGTTTTAATCGCTCTGGCTAATTTTTGCAGAAGAGACATACAAATCTATGGATTTACTAAGGGGAGATTTAGTAAATCGCTAGAGATTTGAGGCAACTCTCCTGAGTTAATTCAGATGGGTGTGAGTGTCGATTTCATAGAAATCGGCACTCACTTTGGTTTTGTAAACCCCCATCCGTTGTCTAAAATGATTCCAAATGTGTTTAAAGTTCTAAAAATGCCCTCCGTCACTAATGTAAATATTAGATGTCCCCTCAATAAATAAAAAGAAAACAATTGTTGTTCTTAGTTAATGTCTAAATATATTGCCTGTATAATAGATGTAAACTAATTAAATATCCAACCACATAAATGACATTTTACACATTTAAACATTCAAAGTTTCAAGATTTAATGCTGATACTCACTGTTCTGTAGACATCTCTGTTGACAGGCGACGATCAGCTGGACTTTGGCTCTGCATCTTCTGCATGTTGCTGGGGCTGGCGACGACGTATTTCTCTTTCATGGTCCCTCCAGCGAATGACATATGTCATGTCAGGGGCCTCATTTATAATCTCGCCATGTCATCCTCTGACGTGATATCTAAGACTGTGAGGGGGAAATGTATTAAGTAGCAAAATGTAAAAATGCATCATTTTCTTTTGTCAATGTTTTGCAGATTTAAAATTCAA
The DNA here is from genome assembly GCA_011038615.1 of Limnodynastes dumerilii. Taxonomy (NCBI): domain Eukaryota; kingdom Metazoa; phylum Chordata; class Amphibia; order Anura; family Limnodynastidae; genus Limnodynastes; species Limnodynastes dumerilii. Next base: position 326,894 of record WWET01000087.1, on the reverse strand, counting down.
TGGTATAAAGTCGATTCAATGTTATAATGGTAGCTTTCCACCAAAATGTCACCAACCTCAGCAAATTTCATTTAAATACTCTGAAAATTGGCATTTATATGTTTCATGTGCATTAAGTATAGAAAGCGTCATTTGGATGAGGCTGCAATTATAACCAATTAAAGGATTGGGGGGGCAGTTAAACTACAGCCAGGGCCGGCCCTAGCCAATGCGGAGCCATAGGCAAAATATGGCAAAACCGAAGCTGCCCCTCCCCCCATCCACAGACATGCAGTTATTCAAATACCTGTTTAATAAAGAAAGCTCTCAACCTGCCACAATATAAAATCAATTCTATTCATATTAATCTCCCCTACTTTTTGCCCCAACTTTGAATGAATCTTATTCACTGTGTTTAAAAAAATAATAAATCTAATTACCATATATACTTATATAGCCCTATTATTGTTTTCCTGCTTTTCTCCTAAATAGACTAATTCCCTGACTGGGAATTGACTCCTATGTCTTAACACAGCCTGTCCTCTATTCATATCTCTACCTGTGCTTCCCATTACACTTTTTCCCTTTTCACACCTCTGTCTTCACACCTATTCTCCTCTTCACACCTGACTTTCCCACCTCCTCCCTCTGATTCTTTGTACTTTCTTTACAAGCCCCCTCTCAAGTCCCTTACCTGCATTCTTCAGTGCTGGGTCTCACACACAGACAGGGAGCACAGAGCGCGGGGATGACATCGCTGCTCGGCGCTTCTGCACTAGAACTATCTGTCCCTGCTTGATCCTCTGCCTGTCACTTCCCCTGTTCTCACCTACTTCTGCCTGTCAGAAATGCCTGCTTGTGGTCATGCAGGCAGATCTGTAGTGCTGGATCTCTGTTCCTCTCAATGACAGTGTGACTGTACTTTTCAGTTACACTGTCATTGAGAGGAACAGAGATCCAGCGCTATAGATCTGACTGCATGACCACAAGAAGGCATTTCTCATCACAGTCGCCGCTCATGTGGACTGCCCGGCGCCCCCTAGGAGCCCTGCCTACTCTGCCTATGCCTAGGGCCAGCCATGATACAGCGGTATGGCATACCATAACTTCTGTTAGCCCGCACTGAGTAAAAATACAGCCGTTCACAGAATCTTAAAATTCTGTGAGCAGCTGTATTCTTACTTAGAGCTGACTCACAGAAGTGGCAGTATGGCATACCGCCGTATACCGGCCCACTTCGAGCACTGGTATAGATGTAGCTGGGACTGGGAGCCTCCATTGAGAGGGTGCATGGTGAGTGCCACGGGCGGCCCCCTTGTCTGCAGGGGCCCGTGTGCACTGCACACTCTGCACCCATGGTAGATACACCACTGGAACTGGTATGTAAGCTTTTGATCAGGGTCATTTGGGTAGTTTCTGTTGTCATTATGATTTAAAAAGAGTAAACACAGTTGTTTGACAATAAATGGCTTCACTCAACCACTAACCATGAGCGAAAGAAAAGTTTGTGAGTTATCATTCATATTCTCTGACAAATGGCCAGAAAATCACAAATTCTGCTAGGGTATGTAAACTTATGAGCACAACTGTATATATATACAGTTGTGCTCATAAGTTTACATACCCTAGCAGAATTTGTGATTTTCTGGCCATTTGTCAGAGAATATGAATGATAACTCACAAACTTTTCTTTCGCTCATGGTTAGTGGTTGAGTGAAGCCATTTATTGTCAAACAACTGTGTTTACTCTTTTTAAATCATAATGACAACAGAAACTACCCAAATGACCCTGATCAAAAGCTTACATACCAGTTCCAGTGGTGTATCTACCATGGGTGCAGAGTGTGCAGTGCACACGGGCCCCTGCAGACAAGGGGGCCGCCCGTGGCACTCACCATGCACCCTCTCAATGGAGGCTCCCAGTCCCAGCTACATCTATACCAGTGCTCGAAGTGGGCCGGTATACGGCGGTATGCCATACTGCCACTTCTGTGAGTCAGCTCTAAGTAAGAATACAGCTGCTCACAGAATTTTAAGATTCTGTGAACGGCTTATGTAGACTGGTGTACTGGTGTAATGGTATGACACACTATTTTTCAATAGACAATCCTCATGGACAGTACAGTAGTTTCAAATTCCAACTGGATCCCATTAGGAATGTTCCAGTATTGCTCATTGCTTCTCCCAGGTTTTTCAAGTAATAAATAATGTTATATGTAGACTGGTGTACTGGTGTAATGGTATGACACACTATTTTTCAATAGACAATCCTCATGGATGGTACAGTAGTTTCAAATTCCAACTGGATCCCATTAGGAATGTTCCAGTATTGCTCATTGCTTCTCCCAGGTTTTTCAAGTAATTCAGAAAATAATGTTTGTGGCCTCTTTTCGGCCAAGGTTATATCAAAAGACATTACTGAGATCCTGCTTTGGTGACCTTTTTTATCATTATAATAATAAAAATAATGTGTAATAATGGTGTGATACCAGCCCAAACGTTTGTCTATCTCACCATCAGACTTTAAAAACTGAACGTTTGGTAATCTCAGGTGTGTATGTTGCAGATTACATTTACACATTCTTTACATTTTCATACTATTAATTTAATTTAGCAATTGATTTTTTTAAAGTTACTGTGTTCAAGATACAGTTTCCAGAGTGTTCCTTCCAACAATGTTAAACTCAACAATTGGAATTGAGCCTGTGCCTCATAATTCTTTGTATTCGCTAGAAGTTCTTGGGTTTTACTGTACATTTCTGTCATACTTGTTTGATGTGAAAGTACTGGAGGAAGAAATGTGTTTCTTAAATTAGATCTGTATGGTCTCAAGGAAAGCTCAGTACTGTCAGAGATAGAAAAGGTAACAAGGGGAAATTGCTTTCTAGACTGTTGTTTTGTAGTTACAGTTATAAATATTTTCCTATAGAGGAAAAGGAAAAGTAATATTTTATATATTGAATTAAAAGTGTAATTAAGTTATAATACAAGCAAGCATGAACGGTATTTCTTGTATAAATTAGTATGCTAATTTTGGAATAATAATAATATTGGAATAAATAGAATAAAGCTTCTTTGAACTTCCTAACGCATGTGATTGAACTCGCTCAGTCCTGGTTTGATCTTAATGGCAAACTGATCTGAAACCATATTTTAAACGGATCCCAACATTCAAAGCTGGCCATACACTGGGTAGATTCTCGATCCCAGCAGGGGGTGTGCCGATAAAATGGGATCTTTTCCTGCAAGTGAAATGTCCCGTTATCGGCACCATTCACCTCTCCTGCTGGGACCGATAATCCTAGCATCAGAGGGAGGCTCTTAAAGAATAGGGAGCCATTCAGTAACCTGATTGGTGGGGTTAGGGACATGAGTCATCAAAAGCTCCTCTTTTGATGACTAACACTTATTGCCAGGGCAGACCCGGGTTCAAAAACCTGGGATATTGCCCAGTGTGAACGGGCCTGACCCGGAAATTTCCCAGGTCCAACCTGCAGTGTAAAAAGGTTGATGAGCTGGGACACTGGCGGGGTGGCAATGTGAAAGTGGTATTAGTAGTGTTCTCTTACCACACAACCACACAACAGTAGGAATATCTTGACATTTTTAAACTCTCATATTCATAACAGGTGCAGCAAATTTGTGAGGTTGCCACCAGCATCAACAGCATCTTTTTTCGGTTACTTTACAGCTATAATTAATTTGCTGTCAAGATCGGTGTTTTAAATTTTAGCCCCAGGTAGAATCATCATTGTTATTGTACTGTGCAAGCTTCATTGTAGTAAAGAGTTCATATTTTGAGGCCACTGTTTGTAATGAAACAGATGCCATAACAAAATAAACTAATAAAAAAAACAGAAGCACAATGTAATAGTGAAAATTAAGCCTTGTTCTTTTAAATATTCTTAGGAGATCTAAATCATAAAAAGATTTCGGACCGTATTCACCCTTGTGTGAAATAAGCACTCATGGATTCGCAAATATACACGCCTAAGTGGCAAGGCAACACCCATAACACTCCCCTCGTATCAACGGATTTTAGCACACTTCTGCCACCATAGGGAAACCTTAACTCTCTATGTGTATATTTGTGCTTAAGTTGCTTAGGTACGTGCGTACATTCTTAACCGCACCCATATTAGGCCATTTAAATGCCTCCTCCCACCCACTTTCACGTAACTTCCTACTTACGCAGGATTGGCACGCCCCTTCATACGTATCTCACTAAGCACGGATTTGAAGTCTGTGCCTAATAGATTTCCGTGCCAAAATCCTACGTAGCTTGCGCAAAAAAAGTTACTACGCACGCACTATCCGATTCTAAAAATACACACGGAAAAAGCAGAACTTTCTTAAGTGTGAACATGGTCCTTCATCACCTATGTTAAAACAGCCAATTAAATACCTAGCAGCAATAGTTCCAATAAAGTCCAAAGATTTCCCATTAGACTTCAAGTTAACCTCTTTCAATCCTTTTTAGTAGAGATGCCGTTTCACCAAAAGTCGTTCCATTGTGAAGGTTATTATTGGACATTTTGCTGTTAGATTTTGAATTTGACATTTTCACACAGGTGATAAGATCTCCTAAGGTTATTTAAGGCAATGCTTCTTTAGTTTCACTTTTACATTTTGTTTCTATTTATTTGTTTGCTAGTGGATCAAAAGTATTGCAACCTTGGAGCTGCAGCCTTTAAGCACATTGGGCCTGATTCAGACCTCCGACGCCCGGCGTATTAACTAAAAAGATGATCTGTGCATGCGCCGGGCAGATGTTGCCCGGCGTAGCTACGGCAACTGTCCGTAGCAGCAGCATAGTAACACTGGAGGGGGTGTTTCCCAGCGTTACTACGCTAAAGTTAGTGTAGCAAGGCGGGGGGAGGCAGGGTAATGAGGCTGGGAGGGCGGCATTTGCCTTGCAACACAGTCGTCCCAGCGTATTTACACTCGCTAACGCCGGCTGAAGTTAGGGTAGCCTTCAGCCGGCGTTTGCAAGTGTTAATACACTTGGACAGGGGGGAGTGTTGGGGAAGTGCTGCGATGGTATGCTGAGCGTTAGCTCTGGATCAGGCCCATTGTAACATTTTTATTTCTTCTAATCTGATTAGAATCAGTTTTTATATAGAGGTAATTATTGTGAATGACTATATACAGACTTTTGAAGTGCTCAAACATAAGAGAATGGGTAAAACCATATCCAATATTCATTATTAAATGTACAAGAAATAAACCTTTCGACATGACTCAATATATTTAGCATGGCATTGGTTTTACAAGACAATGGTACAAGTTGCACATCTGACTTCTTTTTGGCTTGTTTTTTAATAAACTTGTCATGCCTTTATTAAACGCGTTTTTTCTTGTTCCCAGTTCCCCTCCCCCAACACACTTAAGCAGGAGCTGATGGCGTTCCATTTCCTTCCTCTATCTCAACACTCATTGCAAAACTTGACCTTATCTGCACTGCTGTTCATTTTGTGCTGTGCTCATTTGTAAAAGACAAACACTCGTAGTTCACTGTTTTCTGTTCCCAACCATTGCAGAATTCACTGTCCTGCAAGGATGTCCTGCAATTACTGTAAGCAATCATGGTCTCCTCACCATGAAACCACACTTTTGAAGGTAGAAAGATATACTGCAAATTGTCCTTGGTAAAAATAAAAAGGAAACTGAGCCTTACTGAGCATGAGGCCGAGTCACTACATAATCAACTACGTCACTGGGGAAAAATGATCACTCTAATTATGTATTATGGATGTTTTGTAGCTCTTATGTTTCTCAGTTATGTTCTGAAGTACTTGGTTTTTTTTAACTGGTTTGTGGATCTAAGCTAGGAGATAGATCAAGGCTACATATAATTTGAGCAAATAAGGAAAAAAAAGGAAAGGTAACAATATTTATAATGGGTCATTATGAAGTATTCAGGCCCTCAAATTTTTACACTAATTAGTGTGGGTTGTCGCTGAGAACAGCCCTTTTTCGAAAGGTCTGTATTTTTCTCCCAGCCATTTGCGAACAAGCTGGAAAATCGATTGATTCTGCCTCGCAGAGGAGAAGCAATTAATCCACCGAAGAAAGAAAATGAAGCTGCGAATATTGAGTATTAGTGTAACCTCAACCCTTACCCTAGTCCTTACCCTAACCCACCCCTTCCATTACCCTAACCCTCTTCTTACATTACCTTAACTCTAAACCTCCCTTACCTCAGCCTAACCCTAAGACTCCCCTACCCACAGCCTAACCCTAAGACTCCCCTACCCACAGCCTAACCTTAAAACGCCCCATAGACTCCAAACCCTAAAACTCCCCATAGACTCCCCTGTAATACTCACCTGCGGTCTGCGGCGGCGGTTTCTGAATGAATAAATGGGCAAGAATGCTGATTCGTATACTTACCCATTCATTAATAAAACATTTTAATTAGTGCAGCAGAAAATTAGCTTTCAGCTTTTCTCAGCGGACCAATAAATGCATTTCCCTCAACAGGCATTTATATTCACCCTGTAATGTCGTTCTATCAGACTATTTTCCTCATTCCTCCTTAATTGTTCCAAATTATCACCCATAATAGCACTCACTATGCCCCATAATAAAGCTCAACCCCCTCTCCTATATTACAACTTTAAATGACCTTTTTAACATCTATCTTTTCTACGTTGCTGGCTGATGTACTGGCAGAGAGACTCTCAGCAGCACTGATACCAAATTAGCATTATATTTCTGGGAGCCTCTTTCCCAGCAGCTTACATACAGTACACACAGCCACAGGCACATTGTCTGGTCCACTGATGCAGAACTTCAGTGGCAGTTTGCTAGGTAATGTCTATGGGCTGGATCCACATTTAATCATTTTATAATATCATGTATGTTATGTATTGCACTGGTGACAGGAGATACACATGGTGGGTGGGAACCGTAATGCTAATTCTACAGTTCAATTTCCCATTCTGTACAATACCTTCTGCACGTGGACGGCCAGTATGTGTGAAGGCAGTGCACATGTGGAATTATGGCTAACAAATTCCGTACGTTAGCCACCGCAACAGAAGCTAATGTACAGAATATGCTATTATTCTGGATCCTTTCCCATGTCTGCAGATTCGTGGTGCACTCCCTGGAAATTACAGACAATTCCAGAAAGTTATGAGGTTTTTATTTTTTTTATAAATGTATTTTTCAAATATACTGTGTTTAATTTTTATTTAGATTATATTTTACTCTAGTGAACAACCAATGTCAAAGGCCCTGGTTGTTTTGCATAAAGCCATTTAGGCAATAGACAGTGTTTGTAATTCACCAAGGATAAAGGATATTTTCGTTATCAATGCCATGCATCCACCACCCATAGGTGCAGAAAAAGCCCTAGTGCTGGTTATTCCTTCTGGGTCCATCTCTTGGCTTGGGGAAACCTAACCCCCCACTACCCAAAACACACACACACATACACACACACCTTTACCTTTCTTGGTATATATGTTTAAGAGATAAGAATAAATGACAGGCAAAAAATATTTTTGTTCCTAATTGAAAACCTCTGTATAGGAAAGTTATATAATAAATATTATTTGCTTGTGCTTGTTACCTGAAAATATATTTTTAGCAGTCTTTCAAACAGAAGGAAAATATTAAGTTGTGTTTGCACATTAAATTTAATTGCATACTTCCAGACAAGCACATTTAAGAAATATAATTATTATACTCTTATTTTTATTATACTTAAAGTATATCTTACTCTACGACATATGAAAAATATATTAGAAAACCAAAGACGCAGGTGACAAAAATACAAAAAAAATTGTTACTTACAAATAATAAATGATACATAATGTAGCATAAGAGGAAGTATATTCATAAAATATGAGTTTGGAAACCTAGGGCCGGATCCAGATTTAAAATCATTTGACGTACGCACATGTTCCTAAGTTACACATTGCTAAAGGATAATGCACCCCCTGGCAATCCCCTCGCCCAAACGTAACTTAGCTGATTTACATGCTCAGAACCCTACCCTAACTTTTCATTGCATATCTTTGGTCGTACGTATCGCCTTGTCATATGTAAGTGCCTAACGCAGCCCATACTGTACAATTTATATGCTTCCATTCGCCCATAATGCAGATATTCGGCTTGCGTAGGGAAGTCACGCCCTAACAGAGAGAACATTCTACGTCCATACAGATAAGGCCAAGTCCGAGAATGAAACTCAGGACCTCAGCGCTACTCACTGAGCCATCGTACTGTCCCATTGAATGCCTTCTGGAATCCTTCCCAGTCCCCTTATATGTCTCTTGCCTTCCGATCACACCCACCCCCCTTTGTATGTTACAGCAATAGCCCTTGGGGTCACGCTAGCGTAACTCAGATGGGAGAAAGCTGCAGAGGAGGAGCAATTCATAATTCCGGCAGCATCACAAAACAAAGCTGTGACAGATTAAATCACACTGTGGCAGTGAGTGAGACATCGGTGGAGGTAGAAGAGGTAAGGGAATCTGGACTGGGCACTTGGTTCTTCTGGTGGCACTCCAGACCTGTGTCTCCAACCGGTTGCAGTTCCCGGTTAGAAAGTTTCATTTCTGAAATAGGGACATCCGAAAGCTTCTTTTCGGATGTTCTTATTTCGAATAGTTTGCCGATCGGCATACTCACCCATTCTGATTTGGAAACACAACAGGACCGCAGGGAAAGGTGAGTAACCTCTCCAGGGTGCGGGGAAGGGAGGGTTAGGGTCAGGCTGTGGGAGAGGGAAGGTTAGGGTCAGGCTGCAGGAGATGGAGAATTAGGATCAGGCTGCAGGGAACGGAAAATTATGGTCAGACTGCGGAAGATGGTGGCTTAGGGTCAGGCTGCAGGGAAGGTTAGGGTAATGAGAGGGGAGGGTTAAGGTTAGAATTAGGGGAATGGTTGGGCTAATTTTTTGCCTTAACTTTCGGAGCACCAAAAGTTCGGTGTATGGGCCAATTGAATCTCTGTTGTCACCTTCTATATTTTGATGTCATGTATAATGTAAAATATCTCTGAGTTAAATAATCTGCTTTGAATAAATCAGCTGGACCAGATTCACAGATCCTTGGTTACTAAGTGTGCGTTATGCACGCACGTAGCTAGGCAGCACCCATGACATGCTCCTCGCACGGACGGCTTTTCGGTGACTTACGCCTCCATAGGGCACCCTTATCTCTACGTGTGTATGTTACTTACATACGTGCGTATCTTACTAACCACGCCCTCAAAAGCCCATTTAAATCCCTCCCCCCACCCACTTTCACGTAACTTCGAATGTACGGAAGACAGCAACACACCTCCGTACGTATGTCCCTAAGTGCGATTCACAAATCCGTGCCTATAGGACTTAGATACATAAATACTACATAATTGCATGGAAAAAGTTACTACGCATGCACAGTTACTCCGCTCCTAAAACTATGCACGCAACCCCACGCAAAAACATATTTGTGAATACGGCCTGCTATGTGTTGTTTTTTTTTTTACTATTGTAAATAAAATGTGAAATGTAGATTCAATTTGTAAACAAAGTACTTTAAGGCTTAGCAACTTCCTGAAATATATTAGGAAAATTGAATGAAACTACTATATGTAAATTAGGCTTTCCTTAATACATTTTATGCAGAAAATGGAAATGTTATTCAGTGTTGGATTCAAATATATCTCCTTTATATTAAAGGCTGGGCATGTTCGTAATTACACTTAATAAAAATGAATGCAGTTTGGTAAATATATGTTTAGTTCAGCTTCATGCAACCTACTGCGTCTCTTATCCTCAGTAGATACAAGGAATTTATTCTGTAACTGTTGATTTGATTTAAATTGGCATAAAACTACTGTGTTTTTTTTTGTCTTTACCATTGTAAAAGAAATGGAATAAAAGGCATGAACCAAGTAGAAATGCTGTCAAGGAATAAGATCAAGCACTATACATAAAGAGAACAGGGTTTCACAGATTTATAGTCTTTGTTCTCAGGATGTTGTTTCCTTTATAAATGACTAAGGGTTTGTTAACTCTTATTTCTTTTATAGACTTTTTCCTACTTTTAACTCATGGCGCAACATTACATAGCAGACTCAAGCAGACCCTCGCTGCCATGCCCATAGGGTCTTCTCTTCATAGGAATATCACCATCTATTTATTATTTAAGCTTATATCTCTTGGCAGTTAAACAATGAAAACAACTTTGGCCTAATTGGTCAATGTTTTAGTGGGATATACAAGCCACCAAAAAGTCATACAAAAATATGAATTTCTCCAACATGAAACCTCTAATAGTATAGTTTATTACCAAAATGAGTTCATTACAAAATATTTGAGAGAGCTTTATATCTGTACTTATGTGGCTAAGCAGTGTTGATATTAGCACTCAGCTTCTGGGGTTGACCAGGCTTGGTTACAAAAAGGGTGCAAAGTGACTGTCCAAGTTCACAGAGGTTCCCTGACAGAGCCTAGTCCATGGACTAATGATGCTGGACTCCATGAATGACTTTCATTTATTTGTCTCCCAAAAACACAGCACACATGTGGAATTATGATAGGAGGATGGTGTGACCATTAATAATGGGTATAAGGACAGCCTGACCTTAAATCTGACCCTGTGGCCCACAATAACTTTCTGAATTTAATCTAAAATGCTTATAATTCAGCTTCAAACAATTCACAGATAATTATTAATATTGTATTCATTTGCAGAATGAAGGGGAACTTTATGTACTCAACCACATATCAAAGAGGAGTTGTAGGTGCTTCTGCAATGAATGCATTATCAGCATTTGTTACTTGGTGATGACTCTGGAAATGATTGTGCTTCTCTGGGCATGTGCTTATTTTGAAGCACTGTTTGTAAAACATGACATTTATGAATTGCTTTAATTCACTTCCAAACGGCAGGCAAGCAAGGCTGTGCAATGCTAGTTGTGGTTATGGTTACCAGGTCGGTCATGTAATTTCAGGCAAGTGTGACACGTGCTGCTTGTCTTCACTCCAGCTAGTTCAGATGATTTTAGTTTGTTGTTTATCGTTATGCATAAACATGTGACCTCATTATCATGAACCTTTTCAACATGTGTAAATCACGAGGAGGAATTTTTTTTAACAAAATTGGTATGCGGAAATTATGATCTGTGATGTTTTTAAATTAACCTTTCTATTTTTCCATTCTTTATAGGTAACATGTTTGGAAATTGGCCTTGAATAATACCCAGAAACTTAAAAAAAATAAATTTAAAAAACGTGGATTACCTACATTCTTCCCCAGTGTAAGTGCAATATCTTCTTTCATCTATTCTTTTGTGGATTGTGAAATGTGTGTTACTTTTACTACATCCTTACCACTGGGGCTGGTTTCATGTCATGGCAAAGAGGTTTTGCCATTGTCTCTTAACTTTAATAGGGCTTGGACCTGTCTTTGTAATTGGGATTATTTTTCCAGCATGTTTTCTTTTGTCCTTTTCTGGTTTCTTGGAATATTAAAGGTTAATGAAAGTAAACTCTGAAATGATTCTTTTTCTGCATCAGACTATTAGAACTGCCCCTGTTGTTTGGAAACTTTCAAAGTGACTCAGAAATTCTTGGAAAGCAGAAAGTCAAAGAATGTTGCTTTGCATTTCTTGCTTTAATTCCATTTATAACTATTACCATTCCCAAAATGACATTCTGCTTTTCCCTTATTTCATTTCACTTCGCAAAGCCAGGAAATGAAAGATACTTGCTAGGGAGAAAGAACCTGGCATACACAATTTGTAAGAAGTCCCATGCAAATAATAATGGGAATTAGCATTAGCATTGCTAAGTATTAAATCCCAGACTTGGCATATTTAGCGTGTTATAAGTATATTTCTCCTTGTTTCATGAAATTTAAAATTTACAATTCAGTCTAAATATGAAGGGCCGAATCCAGACTTCCATCTGGAGGGAAGGGAGCATGCGATAGGAGATCCATCTGACGGGATAGGACTTCCCCACCGCCTGCAAAACAATGCAAGGTGGGTGGGGGGATTTAAATTATACAGTAGGGGTGGGTTTTAGGGGGTGGATCAGTGTTGATGATGCAAGTTGCTTCATCGAGTCCATGCCCTCTGTACAATGACCAGGATAGCAGCTTTGAGGAGCAGGGTCTCGTAATGTCGTAAAATAAATGTATGCTAAAAAAGAGAAAGTACAAATTTTGATGAATATGATAGTCATAAGCTACAGCATATGTATGTGTATGCCATATGGTGTCATTTTACACATGCAAACAGGAGTTATGTGTTTTTCCAGTGTATCTATATATTAAAGCCATTCTGCTCCTCACCGTTATACACCGTTGTGACACTACCGCATATGTGCAGTGGTCAGGAGCAGAAAACTGCTCTCCTAGAAACATAGACACATAGAAAAGCCACCTCAAAATGTTCCTCCCCAAGTGTCCCACCAGTCCTACCATTCACCACCCAACCCCGACCCCCCCAAGTGCCTTACCAGTCACCAGCTCCCCATCCCCAAGTGCCCCACCAGTCACCCCCCCAATTGCCCCACTGGTCACCCTCTGTGGCTTTACACACTCAAGCTACCGGCGGCACCTGTACAGCGGCGGCAGATTAGTCGGAGGAGGCTCCTTCTTGGATGAGTAGTCTCTCTAATTAAGTCAGCTGCCGGCTTGGGGTGGTGGTGCAGCTGGTGCTCCCCCAGCTCCCGCCTCCCTCGATCATTTCCCATTCTCATTTTGACAGGGGTTTGCCTAGTGGTAAAATAAACAGAGAATGCACTTTAATTATACTATCTATAGTTGGCCAGGTACTGTACATCAATATGGTCTTTTGGCATCACATGCAGTGCTCTTGCTCCTAATGTGTGACTCCTATCTTACAAAATCTTTTATGGGGCTTCAGCATAATGCGTAGAAGTCTGGAAATTTGTAAGTGTTAGTTTTGCAATTAAAGCAATAGGAAATGTGGCCTTATGGCATTGCAGCGTATACCAGCCTTTTCTGAGATTTGGTATCCTCTTTGTTAACTTTATAACAACATTTATTGAGTCACTGAAATACTGTTTCAGGATCCATTTTCCTTTGTGCACTTTGCTGTTTAAATGGGAACATTAAAATAACTCATGGTCCACACACTTACATACATCACCCCTATAGGCTAGTGCCCACAAAATACTGCCTATGGCTGAGTGGTTCGCTCCTGCTGTACATCTTCCCTATTATTCATAGTCTAGTTCCTCAACCAACCTACTGCCAGTAAAAGTCAGCACATACATGGAACACTTCTAGATTGTATGGGGGGGTACCACATTCACATGTACAATTCTTTCAATTTTACATCATTTTCTCCAATTCCAACCTGCCCACCCTGGTCTGCAAATTTATGCAATATGGTGTTGCTCAAATCAGCTTATAGATAAAATCTAAACAGGTCAATAAAAGTCAGGTGTAATCCACAGAAAAACTATAGAATAAGTGTCCCAGCACACTGCTATCAAACAGAAATGAACTTGCCATTCTAGCTGTAAAATAAAATGCAGATATATTTACAAATATATGATAAGCCACCTGCCCTTTCTGCTGAGCTGGTCCTAACTTTAAACAGTGAGAGCCGGTATCTATTGGGTAATATATCACGTGTTTTCATATTGAGAGCTAACACACCTTCCAAAATGGCATCTGGGACCACAGCAGCCAGGGAGTGCTTGTTCACAGAAGCTATATTGGAGGCTTTACAGAGTTAGGACCACCTCAGGCCTTGATAGTGGCAGGTGGCTTATCATATATTTGCAAATGTGTGTAACTAACATTTCAGCATTTTATTTTACAGATAGAATGGCACAGTTAGTTACTGGGAGTGTGATGGGGCAATTCTTCTTTTGTATCCAGGTCTGTAAAGTTAACAACTAATGATAGTGTATATTTCCTGGGATTATCTCTTTCATAGTATAATTATATGTTTGTGAATAAATTGCCTGTTTAAATATGCTCTTTTTTTTTTACATGTGTGCATTTAAAAGTAGTCTTCAGAATAAAATAGAATTATACTACAGCTGTCTTTTTTTTCCTTAATTTTTCTATCATTTCTGGTATAACAAGTAAGGGCAGAGCCTGGATGGCTTCCCTACCATACTGCTGACAAAGATATCAACAGAGATCTAATCTCATTGGACTTGAAATGCAGTATTATAAACGCATCTGTATTGTGTCTCTCTCTCTACAATTACATCAAATTTTGCCACAAGATGTGAAGAGCAACCAGGTGGCCCTAATAGTAACTAAAAAGTGCATATCAATGGAAAGCTTAAATTAATTGAAATATGTATCTTTTAACCCAAACCAATGCCATCTGTTGTGCTTTACAACAGAACATAAAGAAAAATAAACTTTAATCCTAGGATGAGACTAAAGTGGATTGAATGCACAAAGTTTGGTTTATTTTATGCACACAGAGAGATGCTCTTTGAATTTCAGTTGAGTCTTAGGGACAGATTCTATTGCCTCCGGAGCAGAACATTGCAAATATACATCAGGGATTTTTATTGTGCACCCCATAGAGGTGCGAGATAAAATCTTTAATGTTCAGCTACCGTAATAGACAAGAATAAGCGCATCTAATCCCATCATCTTGCTCAATAGAATCTGCATATATATATATATATATATATATATATATACATACAATCCAGTGTAGCAGGCACACACACCTATATAAAGTTCATATTTGTAGCAGCAGACACAGTGGATAATAGCCACTCAAATACACACAGAAAGTAAACCGGCACATCAAAAGTCCCAGAGTTCTGTCATGCAGCCCTGTTCCACGTCTTTGGCCTGTATGCTGTAAGGTATTTAACAGGTGTCTCTCAGCTGGAGCTGGAGATACAGCCAGGGAGGCTGTGAGCAGCTTACAGGTGAATTGTGTGTTTGTGAGCTGGACACAAGGTCCACTCACCATAGACAGGGTTTGTCTATTGTATTAGTTAGTTGCCACAGGCCTAGGATTTATTTTTATGAGTTTTGATTTGTATGCTGCTGAATTTGTGTGTCCATAAACCACATAGCCTGATTTGCACTATATCTGGATTTATTTTAAATGATTTCTGCTGCTTATCAAGTAATTGTGCTTGTAAATGCCTAAAACCTAAACCTTGGATCTTGGGACAAAATTATATATATACATTTATGCAGTAAATCATAGAACAGTCTTTAACAATTTATTTTAGTATTAAATATTTTAGTTACTTGCATTAAGTATATTTCAATTCCTAATTGGTGTTATATGTTTTCAGACATATCAAAGGGTCAAAGGATACGCATGCAGGCTAAGGATACAAATTTAAATGTAGATAAAAACAATGGAAAATTTGTGTTACTTGAGAGCAATATTGCAAAATACAAGGTTAAGCAAGTCATAGAAATATGCCATACAAATTTTTCACTACCTTGAAGGTAAAGGTGAGAAAAAGCTGAGGTATGAGTGTTTACTTGTAATTTGCATAATTGGAGTAAATAACGTAATCATAACATTAAACCACACTCATCCCAGTCATCCAATTGGCACGTGAATGAAGACCCCGTTCCCTTATTTCAGCATGATCATAAGTGAGGCATCTGCATCTTTTCCCAACAATCGTAACAGAGATTTTGCAAAGGACACAGCTCTATCACTTAGCAACCAATGCAGCTGCACAAGTAGTCCTGAGTACAGTTGTTATTGGTATTGTAGTCTCACAGCATTTGGGAAGCCACAAACATTGACTAGATCTAAAACAAATGAGCTTTATCAAGACAAAAAGATCAGCACCTTAAGATAAGGTTAAAGGGCGTAACCAGATCTCCATCCAACACCCGACTTACGCGCACAGTGTGGGCCCATGCGCGCTCCAGATGTTTCCAGCAATTAAATTGCGGATCTCCTTTCGTACGGAACTCCGTTCCATGCAATGGAAGGTACATCCAATGGGGCAGGTCTTCCCCTCCGCCTGCCAATAGTACGCAAGAAGGGCAGTGGAGAAGATTTAAATGTGACAGCGTGGACTTGGTTTAGAACTTGCAATCAAATGGACCGCTGACCTGCACATCAGCCTTAAGGCTAAGAGGGGAGTGACAGGGGGAGTTCACTCCCCTCTTCCGTACGTGCAGGGGTCTGGATCAGGTCCAAAGTGGTTAAAATGCACTATAAATCTCAGAAAACAAAAATGGAGGCTGTCTGATAAAAATTAGGGGGAGTTAAGAGATTAATTAAATGCAAGAAAAAGATACCTAAATAAATCTGTGAAAACAATGATTTGTAGTGGATGTTATTGGAAATGACCTTCCCTGCGTGCGCTGAATGACAAGTGGTCCATGTGAAGGAAGAGGTTCCTCTTATTTCATAATAAACTGCAAGTAAACAATTAAAATATGAACGGCAAATGTGCAAGTACACGAGCGTCTATGTCAGTCAACCCACAGGGAAAGGGAGTTTAATACAAAGCGCACAGGCAAGCAACATCACATACTCTTTGCCTTAGGGATATGGAGCACAGGATTATTAATAGAATTGCTACACTGCAGTACTGTGATGGAAGAGACAAGAGTCAGAATATAAGCTACTAATTCTATTAACACATTCACTGTGCATAAAGACCAAGGCATGAAATAGAATGTTCACTCTTTTTATTATTATTGCTGTCAGTAAAATTAGAGCCACTAAGCATATATAGATCAAGGGACCTCCAAATGCATTACGCAGGGAACCAATAACGGATCCCCGCCGTATTCACATATCAGTGTAAGAACCCACTCCCATCACTGGCACAGTTAGCCCCTACCTTAAAAATTCATCTCAGTGCCCACCTCAAATGGCGACAGATAAGCAGAGAGGATCTTGCGGCTGGTCGTTTCTCCGAAGTGGAAGTGTCAGATCACAACCCAGGATTGCACAGTTTGCATTCCGATTGCCGTGCTCAAATTGTACAAAACATGCAAAAAGGCCAACATTTGGAGAACACCCACTTGCAAACAATTAATGTAAATAACAAACTCATAGCAACAGGGTGAGTAAAGGACATTCCTAAGGTGTAATAGGAGGGGTATGTAACAAGTGTTGGAAGGGTATGTAACAGGTGTTGGAAGGGTATGTAACAGGTGTTGGAAGGGTATGTAACAAGTGTTGGAAGGGTATGTAACAGGTGTTAGAAGGGTGTTGTAAGAAACATATAGGAGAAACCATGGAAAAGGAAACACTAGGTAAAGGGAGAATGTGCTACAGGATCCTCTGCTATGTGCTCCTGTTGCTGGAGTGTGAGTTAAATCGCTTAGCACAATCTAGAAATAGTTATTCTTTTTATACAAAAACATGAGTAGTCATCAAAATATTAAGAAGGTTTGTGCTATTGTCGTAACGTAAATTAATAAAATATGGTGATATGATAAGTACTCTAGCCACATGCTTTCTGCAACCAATATATTGATTTTGGATGTTGGAGTTTTTCATATTGCAGTAGTAGTATTGGGCTAGCTTTGACACCAAGAAGGCTATTCCAAGCAACTGGCTAAAACATTTAGGGCCAGATTAACTAAGCAGCAGGAAAGGAAAAGTGGAAATGTCCATAGCAACCAATCAGATTCTAGCTTACATTTTCTAGTGTGTAATATGAAAGTGAGAGCTATAATCTGATTGGTTGCTATGGGCAACATCTCTGCTTTTCCTTTCCCACAGCTTAGTAAATCTAGCCCCAGGTCTCCTAACTCCCCAAAGGGCATGATCCATATCTCTGTGTGTAAGCACGGAGATATGGCCCCCCCCCCCCCCGACCTGTTTTCAGATACCAAATGGCACTAGTGTCATAATCTACTTTATTTTCCTGTGTGTATTTTCCCTCATAAGTAGGGAAAATATGCATGGACATTTCTAACACCTCGCTTCGAGGCTAATCTAAATGCCCCCCCCCCACCGACTTCTACTAAGTTTAGTGAATTTACGTACCTAAAAGCTATGTAGATTGTGTAGTCAGTATTACTACGCATGCGCACTAGTCATTTTCTTAAGATACGCAAGTGATTGCACAAAGTGGACAGCAAGCCAAAAATGAAAAACATTTCACGTATCAATGCACAGGGGTCAGAGATAAGACAGAAGGACGGGGAAAGACATGAGGTTGGAGGACCATGCTCATAAGACAACATACAATGTAGGGGGAGACTAACAAGAAATATGTCCTGAGGTTAATGGATGGAGGACAAGAGAACTGTATTGAGCCATGTGAAGAAGTGGCTTTGGAGGGTGACAGGGTATGGAGGTGCATGGTAGGAGGAGGAAAGAGAGGTCAAGGGGAAATGGAAGAGGAGCAGGGGGGTTGAGCTTGTGTTGAGGGGGGGTAGGTTTTAAGGGAAGTGATTAAGAGGTGAGCGTACATCTGTTGACACGTCCAGAAACAAGTACATGTGTGGTGTGGACTTTTCTGATACTGGGTTAGCACAATGCATGTTTAGGCTATTAGTGCAACTTAAACCCATAACATATCTGAAAAGAACATGGTTTCACAAACAAGAACATGGTATACACAAATATATTGACTGCCTGTCCCTCTTGAACATTACGATGCACAACATACAGTATAAACATAATAAATTCAGTGTGTTTCTTTGGTCTGTATTTAACAGCAAATTGCAATTAAATTACTCTCACATCCGGACAAGGTTCATTGTGTTAAAACTCCATCAAAACACAATTCTGTCTTTTTTACGGGAATTTTCCTGTTCTGCTCGTGCTTTGACAGGTTGAGTTTTTCGAGCATTAAAATTTGTAGACACAGCTGTAACTCAGCCCAGGAGCTGTGAAAGAGACTTTAACACATAAAAATGACACTGTTTTATAACCTTAGGCTCAATCCATCGGAACATACAGTACTGTGACAAAATATCAACATCACCATACCTTACAACATATGAGGAAAAGGATTCAAGTATCGGGGAGTGGGTCTTTAACTTTATATATATATATATATATAATTGTATAATTCTTTCCCTGGATTATGATGAGTCCCTTCCTGTTTTCTGTGATTGTCCACACTGTGTTCCTTTGTGTTCCTTCATGGAGTGCAGCCACTAGCACGTTGTTGCTAACCCTTTTTCTATATATATATATTTATTGTGAGAGGGAGGGGATTTTTAGCAATATAAATACCTTGCCTGTCCAGCACTAACTATACATGAGTCACACCTGACTATCACTATACAAAATAATAGTTTGCAACATCCGCAATCACAGAGACGACAGGTTCTCTCACACACAGACTGTGCAGTCCTTCCCCTGGACAGTGAGAGACCTCTCCTTAGTCTAGCAGGCCTTTTACCTTGGCTACCAGGTGTCAGCCCTAATCAGTCTGGCAGCAGCCAGGCAGCCCAAAAGACCCGGACTGGGCCTAATGGATGGTGGACCCTCCCTCTCTTCCACCATCCACCATCCACCCCAGGGACCCATTACCAGCTTTTAACAAAAGCTGGTGAACTATTGCAAGTGTTTCCCAACCTGAAAACACACATAAACACACAGGCCAGTAACCTTGAAGAAATATACCTCCCTTCAAACACCAATCCAGTGACCCTGTCACT
>WWET01000087.1:279073-307036 GCA_011038615.1 Limnodynastes dumerilii | reverse complement strand
CCAGTGACCCTGTCTCTATATATATATATATATATATATATATGATGTTGGAACTGAAATAATTTTGTGCATCAGTAAACACTGTCCATTGACTCATTCACAGAGGGTGCTGCTGACCTTTTTATTATGCTATAAACAGACATAATGAGGCGCTATAGACATTACATTTTCCAGTACTATTGGCGTATGTTCTGCTGGAGTCAAGAAAATCTTTCCTTTTAAACCTTTTCAAAAATTACAGTTCAATTAGATTTCCCATAACCTACAGTATATAAAACTAATATCTTATATTGTACAAGAGAGTCTTCTAATTCAGTCCTGTGCTTTGTATACAGTGTTTCCATTCCTGTCAACAACTAACTCTAAAACTATACTTGTGAGATCCAGTAACGATATCTCAAGCGAGTTCCCTGAACTTGGAGCGTACAGAGTTTAAAAGTAGAAAGTTATTTTAGAAAGGAGTTCTTGAATTGCATTGACCTTGGTTTATTGACTTTTTTCTGTAAAAGTACAGTATAAGAATTGAATAAAATGTACTCCCCAGTAACTGTACTCCTAAGTAGCATTCATTTTACATGCTCTGATATGTGACACAATAAGAAGAAATATAACCTTGTGAAATGTAGGAAAATAAAACATTTATTATTATAATAATAATTATTAATAATAATAATACTACTACTAATAATAATATTTGTTGTATTTTTTTTACTTCATAGTCCAGTTCTTTTTTGACCCAGAATATGTATATCCAGTTCTGTTAATTTTTTATGGTTATTGAAACTCAGCTTCCACTTATTACATCATCTCAAATCAGCTCACTAGTAGTCTCCGAGCATATATTCACATTAACTATTACATATATTCTCCAGCCAAATTTTTTTTATTTTTTTTTTGTGTGTATCTGCTTAAATTTCCTCAACAATGCTGGCTGGCACCATATAAATTTTGGCGCTAGCATTTTTTCACATATAAAACAGTAAGTGTAAAGAGAGAAATAATATGTGCTCCTCCAGTTTATTTATTAGCATTGTATTATTTTGTATTTCTGAAATGCACAGCTAGAATGGGCTTCACTTATTGCATGTTGAGTAATATTTATTTCACAGGGTTTAAATATTAATGAGGGGGTGGGGAGGTAGGTAAATCAATGTCCCGATTTATACCACTTTCATATCACCACCCTGCAATAACCCGGCATTTTCAACCCAGGTTTTTGCTGGGTGATTTGCGGTAAAAAAAAAACCATTAACACGCTGCAGGGTAGACCCTAGGGAAATTCCTGGTCCCGGGTCTGCCCTGATGGTGTGAAGGGTTGCCCACACCCCTGGGAAAGAGCTTTGTTTACTGTTGCCATAGCAAAAATTTCATTCAATCATGTGTGATAGGTGAGACCTGGGTTGTAAAACCCGGGTCGGCACCTTTCACATTACCACCTTACTGGAGTCGGACACGTGAAAAACCCCTTCTCTTTTCACGTGTGTAAGTCCCAGGTCATTAGACCCAGGACCAAGACCCTGGTACCTTTCACATTATCACCAAACCCTTAACCCGGGTTTAAGGCAGACAACCTGGGTTTTTAGTGGTGATATGAAAGGGGTATAAATTATACTTTCTTTTTATTTTTTTTCTATCATTTGATTATGGTTATTCGTTAATTACTTTTTTAGTATCTGTTCTGTATATAATTCTGAATTGCTTTGCTCTATGTACGTTGGAATGAATTACATAGATAAGTGTACTTCACAATAGTATTTAGGAGCTATATAGAACTTTAGGCTGCTCAACATTTGACACCCTTGTGCCATAGAACTGGCAGTAATTCTGCCATTACAATGATGAAACAAGTGATTGACATTGCTTGGGTGGAAGGGAAGCCACACAACAGATATGTCATTCTCTCTTCTGCCACTGAGACAAGTCACGGTGTGGCCATAACAAACACCACTCCTCAGTATTGTCTTTGATGTAAGGTGTTTTTGTCTTTGTTATCCACTATGTAGTAATTTTGCTTTTACCTTATTTATAATTGAAAGTATAGGGTGCTGCAGACAAACCTCCCAGAATAAAAAAAAAAATAGGGCATGGTAAATAAAATTTTTAGTACATAATGTAAAAGTGCATGGAATACTGTTTACCCTCAATTGGTTTGAATATGATATCCAGATGGTGGCCATCATTTGCAATGCACATTTAGTGGATTTCTGAAGTTTCTTGTCACTTAGCAGGTCAATTCTGGCATTGTTGCGCAAATTCTTGGTGTACATGTATAGCAGCCTTCAATTCATCAATGGTTTTTGATGCATGTTTGTAGACCTCAGCTTTCAGATGGCCCTGATCAGGTGAACATGCACCGCATAGCGAGATTATGTGCACAACTTGCAATGCATTTCATAAAGCTGAAGAGGATTGTTTTTAGCCCAGTGATAACAAATTCTGCTCGTCAGCCTGTCCAGACAAATGGAAGTCAGCTCTGTCAGCATTTGCAGGTACATTTTGAAAGCTATCTTTACATCATGCCATTCAGTTCTTCCAGTCGCTTTATTAAGTTCCTGAACAACCATCATTTTGCACAGATGGATTGGCTTGTAAAATTCTCCTGACAGTTCTATTACGCAAACCCAAAGCAGGAGCATGTTTATGGGCTGAACATCTGAGAGATCGCATAATGGACTTTCCCACAACAGACGTTTTCTGCAGTCCGGACTTCCAGGTTTTTAGCAGCATTTTCACCAATCGGGAAGTAGATACATAAAGCTCTCTGTATGGTGATCACAGATTTGTTGTTTTTCGGATAAATGATTCAACAAAGAACACACAATGCACACACATGTCCAGGCCATGATGGTCATTTTTACATTTTACATTTACATTTAACATATTATATTTACAATTATATAAGAGTAAACAAGATAAAGAGAGAGGGAACAAGAGGGGACAGGTTTCCAACTGTCCAAAAGTGGTAGAATGGAGAGGGAAAAGAAGTGAGAGGAGACAAAGAAAGAGCACACAAGGGAGAGAAGAAGAAGAAGGAAACAAGAAGGAAAAGGAAAAAGAAAGAAGAGAATAGCTTTCATGGCTTTCAATGGAAGGAAGGAAGAGAAGTTCCAAAATGGGAAGCCTATTGGGCTCAACCTTACAGAACGATTTAGATGTGTTATTTAAGATACATGTAATGTGTTACATATTATGCACATACCAAATCTTATCTAGGACATTACGGAAAGTAGGGATGTGTTGTTTTCGCCAGTCCAGAGCAATTAGGCCATAACCGCAGATGCTATATGCAAGATTCGTTTATTTTGATGTATTGTAGCTTTGGGAGCTCCTAAGGAAAGAAGGAAGTATTCCGGGGACAAGAGTATGGTAATCTGTGATAGGAGGGAGAGAAAGTCTCTTACTTGCGTCCAAAGTGCTCTGATCCCGGGACAGTCCCACCAAATGAGTAAGAATGATCCTGAAGCAATACAGCCCCTCCAGCAACTATCAGACACATTAGGGGAAAATGTAGCCAATCGAGTCGGGATTAAATACCATCTATAGTGTAAATTGTATCGGTTTTTTAAATTTTAACACACAGAGAGGAAGAAGCCACACGTTCTCTAACATCTTCCCAGTCCTCAGTTCCAATGAGGTATCAAGATCTTTATTCCATGCTGCTCATTAGAGTTAGATGGACCAGAGGCCAATGATTCTCAAATTCCATAAATTGTTCATTTAATGATTAATGGAGTTATTATAATGTCTAATTTGTAAATATTGGTAAAAATAAATTATAAAGAAGAGCTGTATTTTTCCTAATTTTGGAAAACAATTGAAAGGTTGTGTAATGTATCTTCCTTTGTGCACATTACTTTCAGTCTTCTTTTAGCAAGGTAATTTACATTCATACATTCCTGTAGTTCACTGATCCTTAGTATCCCCAACATAATACTCTGCTGGGAAATTTGCACATACCATGTATCATCCATGTCTTCACAGCTACTGCACACAGTGTTTAGTCAGCCAATGCCTTTTGATGATATATATATGGGATGTAGGTAGAGCTGATTTAAGATCATGAGACTCGTTTTCTCATTAATTCAGTGAAAAATATTTCATTATTTTAAAAATGCACTAAAAGTGTCCCAGTGAAATTAAACTTACTTTTTAAATGCCTTCTAATAATTCTGTATGAAATGTGTTATTTCTTTAACAGATTAATATATTTTCCACTGCAAGATGATAGCGTCTCTTAGAAGTTCAGTACATAACAGTGATACGTAAGATAAAATAAAAAGAGGCATAAAATAATTTGATGCATAAGCAAGTGGTTACATGTTCAAGAAAAGGTACAACATTTGACAAATATGATCACAACTAGACAAGTCATATTGTCAGATTCACATTCACCTCTATAGTTACCTCAAACCCCTTTATGAGTTACACTGCTGATAGCTAGAGGCAGCATGGGCTGTCTCCAGACATATAACATTCAAGGCTAAGCAAGAGTGACTTAATCTAAATTAAAGCCAGTTAGGAAGTCTCTAGGAGCTCCATTTACTAAAGATGGTAAACTTTGTTTTCATACGATATTGGCCGTTTTCTTACAGAAACAGCTGTTATCACATGAAAATGGTATTATCTGTATATACGTCTACAATTGCCATGGAAAACTAGTGTTCCCGTGGCAGTCACTACTATATGAATAAGCCATTGTCAGCCTTAATACCAAAGAACATGCACTTATTTACAAATGGTTGGAAAGGTTTCCATTTTTGGGACAATTGTATTTTTGCTGGACTTAAAGTGTCTGATTCAGTTGTCCATGAAGCTTGGTTGCAATGCTTTTTCCGTGAATTTACACAGCGGATTTTATCTCGTACCTCATAAAGATGCGTATTAAAATTGCCAAATTGTTCTTGACATAATAGACAGCAATAGGCGCAATTCATGCTTATTCCCGTCTTCACTGTCAATTGAATTGGACCCTAAGTGTTTGCTTCCAAGATCGGATTACTTTGCTACCTTCTGGGGTAAAAGTAGCATTTTATAAATAGAGCTAAGAAATGTATTAAGAGTTATTGGTTGGTATTCGGTTGTTATGTCAACAGTGAAAATGTTGACAGATCAAATTGTAGACAGGTCAAAATGTCAGCAGATAAGTATTATGTTAGTATTACATATATGTAGGCTGGAGACCCTAAGGACACAGGATGGGTTCAGTGGGTCTCTCTCCTATCCAAACCCCAAAAGCCACATAACAGACTCATTACAAATGTGTTATATTATCCGAGGGATAATAGTGTAGCTATCATCATAAAGAAAATGGCTGACTATGAGTAGTGTTTCTTTAAAAAAGATAAAAACTGCTTCACAGTATTCAACGTTTGATAACTGAATGAGATCCCAACTAACATGTCTGCTCAATGAGTTTTATTGAGTTGGAGTCTTCTGAAGTTTATTATGGATTTCCTGTCAAGAAATTCATTTAACATTTACACCTTCTTTCTAATCCATTTTAACATAGTATTCAACTAAACGGTACGAACAGATGGTGTTCTCAGATAGCATGAAACAATAATTTGGTGTTTTTTTTGGACTCTTGGTCTTTTTTTCCATTGAATATAAAAAGTTTTGTATAAATGATAATATACAGAATCAGAAAATATAGAAACCACAGATTAGATCTAATATTAATAGCCAGTTAAATACAGGCAGACATTGATACATGATCACACACATACACATGTAAACAACAAAAATTGGATTAAGGGTACGTGAAAAACAAACTTCTAATTAATGATTGATTATTAATGATCAATCTGGTACCAGAAGTAAATGCACAAACATACTACAATTATTTAGTAAATCTTAAGATACAATAGAAGCATTTAAGTTCCACATAGATAAAAAACACTGGGCTAAAATTTGAATGATCCACTTGCTAAAGAGATAAATTTATAAGTCTCATCACTATTGGAGCGGATCCTAAACTGCATAGTCCATGCGTTAGCGCCCTCTACATCATACGAGAACAGGGCATACTAAATTCCACACGTAGGAAAACAGGAAAGCCCCACTGCTCTCCTACATGCAGAGGCGACTTACTTTCCCTGGACACTACCTTCAGTGTACTGAATAGTATGTAAAGGCTTAGCCAAGCCCTCACTCTGGGATTAGCATGCCTATGCCCACCCTCCCTGCATATCTCATAGGCTTTTACACGGAACACAGCATCAGTCGGCTGTGTTTCCATGTAGAAATGCATGTACTAACCATGCACAATACATGCTGACAGGCAACTTATGCAACGTACGAAAGTGACCAGTCATTATTAGTTATGGATCTGGCCCATTGACCACAATTAATCTTTTTTAATGATGTTTGTATAAACTGGCCCTTGTGGGTGAACACTCCCAGTGCAGTGAATAGAAATCCCATCTCTCTGGGGCTAGATTTCTGTGCGTCAGTGAGTGTTAAAGATGGCAGCATCAACTGAAGTACCATGCCATCTTATTTGATGTCTGTAAACCCAGACTTTCCTTAATTAGTATCACTGCGGATGCTTTATGCAGATGCCAGATGGAATGCCGGCTAAGCCAAGCCATGGGAACACACAATATATTTATTTGTCCAGCAATAACACTCACCTGAGGGGACTTGAGCAGAGGCAACCCAACACACTTGATTCTAGCTATCATTTACCCAGTATTCTAGGAAATGATAGCTAGGGTCTGATTGGTTTTTGTAGGCAACACCTTTACTTTTCTCTTTAGAGAAAACTAGAGATGTATGATATATACCCTTAATTAAACAGCCAAAGCCCATGCCCAGTTAACATAAAGAAGATCCCCTCCACTTTATTCACACTGATACCTCACTAACACCTCTCTGACATCTTAGTAATACCCTTTTCAGACCGAAAACCCAGGTTAAACCTGGGTCAATCAACATGGCTTCTAGCTAGTTGATCTGTTCAGACCGCAGCTACAACCCAGGTTGTAGCCTTTCACACTGGAGGCGAGTCTGCCAAGGCAGACACTGCTCCCATTCCCCCATTATACATATATTTATTTAAACCGGGTTCCCCCTTTCACACTGCAACACGGGTTAGGCTAACTCGGGAATAACCCTGGTATCGACCAGGGTTGCAGTGCAAAGGCAACAGACCCGGGATGTCCCTTTAACACCACACCCGACCTGGGTTATTCCCAGGTCGATAGCTCGGTCTGAAAGGGGTATAATAGTTCACTCACACCCCAATCACACCTCACTGGCACAAAATCTTCACTTTTCAGCAATAGTGTCTTTTCCCCACTATTCTGCCTGCAAATAAAATAATACTAAAATGCTGTGGCCTAATAAAAAAATAAATAGACAGCTTCCTGTATGTGTTGCGGGTGCCAATGTTAAAAATCCCCTCCCCTGCGAATACAGTTTCCCGACTGTAGTCAGCGATTGATTGTGGGGCTCAGTCTGGACTGCGGGGTCCTAGGCGGCTGGCTATGTCGCTTGCGCCTATGGCCGCCTCTGGATTGGGGTATGGTACATAGATTACATATTGCACAGCTTTCTCAGTGCAGACATAAAAGCATCAAGGGAATGATATGTAACCTTTATTTACTGTTATATCAGCTGTATCTGATACATGAGTATGGAGCAGGGTCTTTATAGCCATAGTGTTTTGTCATATTTCCTGCAGCCATAGCATAGACCAGAAAACACTGCACCAATTCATGCAGAAAACATTTGCTTTATTTGATGTAGTAGATTTGCTCAAGGGTTAAACTGATATCTAGGCAAATATCAGGTATTATGAAATATATCTTGAAGAACACAAATATGGTTCAGTATTACACATGTCACTCTTGACCTAGATCATGACCTAATGCAAAACTGGGATAATGCATCTGCTGACTGCTCCATAACAGTGATTGATTGAATTACTAATTGAATATAGAAAGATAAAATTGAGAGCATGTGCAAGGATTATATAATCTTTTGATGGCAACATTATTGAAACATTTATGAATATGAGCAAAAAACACATGTTTGGCGAAAAATAGCTTACAGTCTAATGCGGTCACATATTTATAATTGGAAAAGCATATCTAATTGTACTTTAATAGCTAAACAAAATACAACAACATCAATAATAGAAACATCTCTTAAAGAAAAATCACACAATAACAGAAAAGTTGCTTGAGCAAACACATCCAACCTGGTGCAAACAAGAGTCGTCGTAGGAAAGAGGTTATAAGCAACCCCCAGCAGATGACATTTACCCCAATGCAAAAAAAATTCTAATCATTAAAGATTTATTTTGTGGCCTCATGTCCCTTTATGGTGGAGTTGCCCCAGATGTCTTGTCTCCTTCCATCCTATGATTTCTTTTTCACCCTTGTCCAATAACTTTATTTCGGTTTCCTTCTTTTGCACATAATAAGAGCATTACATATTTGACCTTCATGGTATTCTCCCCCAATTATAGACCTTCCACCTGTTGCATGTTTATAATTGTTGACTAATATCTTCCCACCTCCCGTCCCATGACCTTTTTTATACCTATATCTTTCTCCTCTGTCACTTCTCTTTACCTTGCATCTCTGTACAAGCCAAGGTTAAACTCATGCCATTTCTTTATACAGCACTGGTTTCTGGATGCTCCGGCTCAGTGCTGTGCCAATGGAGGCCCCTCTCACCAATTATCTCCTAATACCTTTTTAATTCTACTGCCCAACAACTTTAATAAGCCAATATTACTACACAAACCGAACATTAACAATTCTTCTTCATAATAATAATAATAATAATAAAAACATATTATGTTATTAAACAAAAATTATTAAATATTGGACAATATTACACAAATTATCAATCAAAAATAATTAAAAAAAAACAATTCTAAAAAACCAACAACATTTTAAACATTCACATTATTTTGATCCGCTGTTGCGGGGACCCTTAAAAAGTGCCTATTTTGTAATACAGCACTGCTCTGGCTTGACATTACTCAAGTAGACACCCACCTAGTTCTCCCCTTCACCACCTACGCAGCATAATGTTAACTCTCCAAAGTTCCTATTATTATGATTACTCTTCTTACTGCAATATTAAATGCTTCAAATGTCCAAACAACAATTTATCGTCCTCCAGCCATTGCTTTTTGAAATAATGTTTATAGAGGTCTGTGTTTCTCTGAAATCACGGGCTAGGTCATTGGATTTGCTACAAAATAAATGAAAATGGAATTTGTCAAGGATAAAGGCCAACGTGTCATGTTTTTCCATTTGCTAAGAGCAGCAATATAACTCAAGATTTTCTTTTTTGCAGCCCTGTCGATACTTCTCTTTGTGAGTTCTCCAACTACTTATATTTTTTTCACTTGACAAGATCATCAGAATATAGAGTATTGCTTCATTGGTCAATTTACAATTAACATCAAAAGTCACAATATAATTTTACATGATTCTTTTTATTTATATAGTATATGCATCCCCTGCAGATATCATTATTTGAAACCTCAAATCTGTTTACAGACTTAGAGGCAAAAACGGTTTATTTATGAACATTAAACGGCAAAGCAAAGCACATTAAGATGTTTTCATCCTTAGAATCTTATTTTCTCCTGCATGGTCATATCCTGACAGGCCTGGAAAACAAGGCAGCCATTTTCCCGTAAGCTGTTACACTCGGCAAACTAGATTGAAGTGTTTGATAAGCCACGCTTTTCTTCCGTGCCTGCAGCTATCACAGGGGGAAAAAGACAAACAACTATAAACAGATACTGTAGCAACTGCAGCCATTTTTTTTGTCCTTTTGTGTTATGAGTCATCAGCTAGCAAAATAATCTGGGGACAGTGAGGGACCTACATAGTCTGCAAACAGAACTATATTCAGGCTAAACGCAGACCATTGCCTTGCATTCATTTAGTCCTCGGGATTTACATTGAATTTAAATGACAATTTTTAAAAATGTATTTTTCTAATCATCCAGTTCAGGCTCATAGGGCCTGATCCAGAGCTACGATGTTACACTGAGCGCTGTAGTGCTCAGCGTAACATCGGTGCTCTGGCCCTACACTCCCCCTGTGCGGGCGTATGGCCCCTTCCTTACGCCGGCTGAAGGCTACCCTAGCTTCGCCCGGCGTAAGGAAGGGGTTATACGCTCACACAGGAGCGTATGGCCTCTTAGCACGCCCCCCCACCCTCATTTACTTACCTCCCCCCGCCCACCAGCAGTAACGTGAGCGTTAACTTGACCCCCCCTGAAATCAACATGGTTTTGCCCAGGTGTAACTTTAAGTTCTTATTTTCAGCCTCTGAATCAGGCCCTATATATCTTAGGGACACATACCTTACAGACATTGGGCCTGATCCAGAGCTACGATGTAGGCCCCTTCCTTACGCCGGCTGAAGGCTACCCTAACTAGCGACGGCGGCCGTAGCTCTGGATTAGGCCCATAGACACTTGTGCACAGATGCACACTTGTTTTTTTTCCTCCATACAGATGCAAGAAGATGTTAAATAAAAGTCTAATCGCTTTTGAACCAAATTCAATACAAATTTTGGGTGTTTCTCCAGAAATGCCAGAGGTGCGGAGCAGCTTGCTGCCTTAAAGATGCCATTGGGGGGGACAGCCGGGACTAGTGGATGGATATACAGATACTAGTAAGATTCAGCGATATCTGCCCTCTGTAATTTGCTTCTGAAGGTCTGCGGTGGCCTGTCCCTATGCAACATCACACATTGTGAGATCTCATGGAGGCTGGGCACCGTGGCCTGTGTCCTGTGTCCCACATTTACTGGTGGTGGCCCTGATCATGGTATACACATCCCATGATGTCACATGATACCTATTTTTGCTGACACATGATGCAAGGAGATATGTACCAACTTCCTGCAAATAATACCAACTGCACGCCCATATTGAAGTCACTTTGGGGGACCATCCTTTTGACCTGTAGCTGACAATTTGAACAGTTGTTAAGAATCTAGGTTATCCAGTTATCCAGGGATTAGTTTAGGGATAACTAAACTGTAAATTGTAATTGAAACAAAAATATGTGTAGAGAGATTGTGCTAGCAAAAATACATTGACAGTTGTGTATGGAATAGATAGTAGCATAGAAAAGGGAACAATAGATCATTCTGAATAAAATCAGTGTATAGGACACAACATCCAGTCATTGCTCTCAGTATGGACATTGCTGTATGATAATGTGATTTCCATGTCGATAGTTAATACAACACATGGGGATAGTCAGAAGTTAAACTTTGCACTAAACTTTTCCAAAAATCTACCAGTTGTTATGTTTTGCTCAGTTAATAATATATTATACTCACCTGACTGACCAATGTAATGTCGATTTCTCTTTCTTTGATAATTCTAGTGCAGATTTATTAACACCGGATAAGAACACTTTGATGACTGACCCTCACAAAGTGTTTATTGCAGCTAGGCACACTGTAAAGAAATGGCCATTATTTACATAGGACAAATGTGGCTTTGCTCCAAAATCCCTTTAGGTTTACATTTTTACTAGATTTGGATTAATGTAACACAGCTGAAAGCTATAATCTGAACACGCACCAACTAATGAACAGGGGAAGCTTTTACTACTACAATTATTGTTTAATCAAGTCGTATAATATATTTAACCATATCCCCTAACATCATAGACAGGTCCTGTTTGTGTACATACTTTCTAAACCCTGTCTAGACCGTATGTACATTCCAGAGTCTCTGTTTTTCTTTATCAAAAGACCCAGGGCTCATCTGAAATTCAAAGCATGTAAAACAATTTAACAATGCTGCTGTGCTTTCTGATCCTACTCAACTGGTATTACATCATGTGCAGGTGGCATGAATTACAGTCAGATGAAAGGAGAGAAGGAGACAAATATTTGTTTTCATAAAGTATAACATGTTAATTTGTCTTTAGATTTAGTTTTAAATTAAGAATGCAAAAGATGCTCACACAATGAGCGGAAAGATATTATTTAAAGCTGTGTTACCGCATAATTTAGTACAATTTTGGTTGTTGTTCAATGAAAAGTCACAGTGTAACTGTCAATCTATGTATGTGTTTATGTATGTATGTATGTGTATATCTATCTATCTATCTATCTATCTATCTATCGAGTGTGGGTCCCCGTGTTAAAATAGTGCCGTTCGCTCCCAGCCAGTTCCGAACTGGCTGGGATATCGATTGGTTATGCCTTGAAGAGGCATAGAAATCGATCCCTGGAGCACCTAACACGGTGCTCCGAAAAATAAGCAACCTCACTCCTTAACCCTAAGCCTACCTCCTCACGTAGCCTAACCCTAAGTCCCCTCCCCCGCAGTCTAACCTAAGTCCCCCCGCAGTCTAACCCTAAGTCCCCCCACAGCCTAACCTTAATTCCCCATTGCAGCCTAACCCTATGTCCCCCCCTCCCCGGCAAGCCTAACCCTAAGTCTCCCCCCCTCCCCCGAAAAAGAATGGGTGAGTATGTGAATCACATACTTTCGGCTGTCCCTATTTTGCAGTGAGAGGATTTGCAGCGGGGAATCACAATGCTATCTATTTATCTATCTATCTATCTATCTATCTATCTATCTATCTATCTATCAATCTATCTACACCTCCTCCCTCCTCGTTTCCATGCGTATATTTAGGTTCTGGGCATGTGCAGTTTAACTCACTGTAAAAATACACACATAGATTCTACACTTAAGTGTGAATATGAATATGGTCCTGTGTCAGTAAGACCAAAAGAGAGGAGGGTGTGGTACAGGAGTAGCTGATCCAAGGTTTTGAAGTCACAGATAGAGGAGGATGAGAAAACAATAGTGGCCCTTGAATTTGTTGGAACAGGTCATTTGGTGTGGGCAGTTTCTATGGAATGTGGGGGGCAGAAACTTGATTGGAGAGGATCCAGGAGGGAGCAGTTGGTTAGGTACCTGATAAGACAGTGGTAGATAAACAGTTTGGAGTCCAAAAAGAGGTGGAAGATGGGCAGGAGAGGAGGTGATGGTCAGAGAGAGGCAATGGACAGATGGTTAAGTCAGTAAGGGTGCAGTGGTTGGAAAAGACAAGGTCAAAGAAGTTTCCCTTTGTGTCAGACCAAAGGCCAAAGATTGTGAAGAGAAAGAGAGAGAAGTATAGAGGTGCTGGGGTGGGATGGGTTATTAGAGGAGATGAGGAAATCAGAGGAAAGATAGTGGGGAGCCAGGCCACAAAGTTCTCAAAGAATTGCAAAGAGGGACCTGGGATGGCAGTAGATGAAGCTAAATATAGATTTATGAGACAGACGTGGCAGATGGAGTGGACCTCAAATAAGGTTAAGGTGAGCGAGGTCTTAGGGTTGAAAAAGCAGAGAATGCAGGATGGGTAAAGGAGGAGACCAGTGCCTCTACCGTGTCAGTTACCAGTATTCAGCAAATGGCAGTGTCCATCTACTTTAAATATCATCTATTGTATCAAATAATAATGAATATTCTGATCAAAAATAGATATTTGTTGGCCTATACAGGTCTATAATTACTTCATGTTTATTTTAATTTCTTGCTTCCATCAGCCTTTTTTAATAGATATTCGGGGATTGGAATAATTGTATCATGGTCTCTGTTATATTTTATGCTATTAATTATTTGGCAAAGAAAACAGCTTACAAATCCACTTGTATAAAAATAAAGTATGTAGTAGTGAGCTGATTTTCATAATAACTGAAACTTTAATGTTTTTTCACAACACTTTGCTTGACTACTGCTTAATTGTTTGGGATGTAACAAAATGTCTTTCTATTAATAAATACTGCTTGTTCCTCAATTAATATGTAAATACAGTGGTTTCCACCTGAAGATATGTATTTCTTCAAGACTATATGTGTTATCATTTACATGTACTGCAACTATCTGATGTGCCTTATAAAATATATCTTTAAAAAAATGGATTTGGTGATATAGGGCCGGATCCTTAACTACGGCCGTCTTCCACAGACGGCCGTAATGTGCCGATAAATAGCTTGAGTTGAGGATTCGGCCCATCTTAAACATGTGCTGTGTCTCAAAGGGAGTGCAGTGGAATGGTACACATTAACATGATACTAATATGCTTCCATTTATAGGGCTTCCCCTTGCCTATGCAATTACTTGATTGGCAAATAGAGAAGTGGTAAAAGACCACATGGATTGACTGGAGGTAGATGCTGGTAAAGAGAAATTCAAGTGATCAAGGCTTGCCATTATACAGACAAGTGATTATATCAATTTAGGACCTGATTCACAATTAATAAGGAGATAAGTTGATAACATTAACTGACTTAAGAAGACCATAGGCTGCCTTATTTTCTTGTGCGTATGTTTGTTCTGTTAAGTTGCTAATGTACGCACGTACTTAGCAAACTGTGCCCTGTCTGCCCCATTTAAATGCCTCCCCACACCCATTTTTCTTAACTTCCTTCTTAACTTGGCCCGGTACGCCCCTTCTTACTTATCTCAATAAGAGAAGGGATGGGAATCACTCTTAATGGATCTCCGTTTCTAAATTCTATGTAGATTGCATAAATAAGGGTACTACGTATGCGCAGTTTATCTGTAAAAATCCGCACGGAAATAGCAGCAGCTTCGTAATTGTGAATCTGGTTCGTAGACATTACTACTGCTCCAATATGTAATTTCGACATACTGGACCGGATTCACAACCCCGTCATTTTTCACATATGTGCCTAATTTTTACGATTCTAGCTACTACGCATGCGTAGTAACTATTTTACGCAATCTATGTAGCGTTTTGTTACAAAAATTGCGTACATTCAGTCTTTAAAGACCGCATGTATGTAATCTACCTAATGAAATGCTACGTAGATTGCGTAAAATAGTTACTCCGCATGCGTAGTAGCTAGAATCGTAAAAAAAATTAGGCACATATGTGAAAAATTACGAGGTTGTGAATCAGGCCCACTATGTGTTTATAAATCCCATGTTACTCCCCTCTTACGTGCAGAGTTAAGCGCCCATAATCCTACCTTAAATTCTCTGTTACATTTGCGTCCGTCTGAACGCAGATCTGTACGGAAGAACTTACCGCCGCCCATTCACCTTTATCTACGTGCCTATACATGTTCCTTGTGGGATTAAGGCGTGCGGATGTAATGGAGTACCCCGACGGACAGCTCTAATAGGGGACGGAATGAAAAGGAGATCTGTTACATAACATCTGGCATGTGCAGGCACAGTGCCATAAAAAACACCCATCTTCCGCAAGCAGCTTACAGAAGTCGGGCGTCAGATGGAGGTCTAGATCTGGTCCATTGCAATCTACTGTAATTCAGCACAATACTACTCTGTACAGGCATCCCAATGGTTGTAATAATGCTGTACTTACGCAAATAAGAACCTTGGTTATTTGTGATATTCATATTTTTTCCACCATATTATTTCCCTGTATTACACAAATCTATAATCAGTGTTATCTATTTTATTTGACAATAGTGGTATTTTTACACACTAAATGCAAAAAATTGCAATTTGCAGTCTAAAAACACATTATGCAAATGCAATTACTTATATATTGTTCAAAGAGTGGAATGAGTTCAGAATTTCAATGCAGATGTGTTTTATTACATTGCATAGTATGTCTTGTTCCAAGACATTTCCAAAAAATAATTGCATTAACATCATCCAGTAAATAAACGTAATAAATTTAGCTACGGATTAAACTTTAATGAAAAACTACTGGTTTAGGGGCCTCTAGCGACTACATGAGTTTACAGATTCATTTTTAACTTAATTTCATAAAGGGTTCTTAAAATGACTTATCAATAATAGTTTATTTTATTAACACATCCAAAAGATTACATGAAAAGGATACATGCGTAAGTTATAAATGGCAAACTCCATTTGTTATGGTCGGTTTTCAAACTAGAGACTTAGGGGCTGATTCAGAGATGCGATTTCCACGGCACTTAGGTGCGTATATTTAAGATCTTAGAAAATTCGCAAAACTGCGCATGCGTAGTAATAGTGCAACGCCATGTACGTAGTGGTTAGGAGCGTAAATTCGCTAAGATCGTAGGTCTGAATCGCACGCAAGCACTTAAGATCTTAAGTGCTGCGAATCTTTAAGATCTTAAGGATTTGCATGGAAATGGGCGGGGGGAGGCAGGGAAATGAGGGAAAGTGGGCGAGGACTGACACTTAGGATCTTAAATGAACGCTCCCACGTCACTTAAGATCCCAAATGACAGCGTATAGTTAAGGCAATTCAATGGTGGTCTAAGTTTAAGATCCACCGCTGTTTGCAAGGGGAGTGTCTGTTTTTGCAGTGGGCTGGAACCTGCTAAGATCTTAGCTAAGGTGCGTATATTTGCGATCTTTTCGCAATCGCATCTCTGAATCAGCCCCTTAATGAATGTCATCCTGCAAAAAAATAAGATCAAAGCTCAAGCTCTTAATTTGTCCGATTCCATAAGTGTGATTATAGGGCGGTAACTCCAAATCTCACCTTGCTTTTGGAGGGTACAGGAATGTTAGGAATGTTGGGCCTGATCCAGACCTACGCCCGCTTGCGTTTTTACGCTCGGTGTAGTCGTAAAAACGCAGATTTTCATGTTCTGCAGGGTGCGGTATGTAAATCGTACAGCATG
Organism: Limnodynastes dumerilii; assembly: GCA_011038615.1. Taxonomy (NCBI): domain Eukaryota; kingdom Metazoa; phylum Chordata; class Amphibia; order Anura; family Limnodynastidae; genus Limnodynastes; species Limnodynastes dumerilii. Next base: position 290,421 of record WWET01000087.1, on the reverse strand, counting down.
GGCGTGCTAAGCGTCGTAACTACGCATGCATGCTACGGACACCCGCGGTTACGCTCAGAAAAGTTAGGGTAGGGTTTGGTTGGCGTAAGATGTCTTAAATACGGACAGCTGAGGGGAGTGCCTAGGGGAGTGCTTCGTAGGCACGCTGGCGTAAATGACTGAGGCTGTAAGTGAAGGATCTTGCTATTATTTAAAGGATTTTTTGGCGGTGTATAAGTGAATGGGTCAGAAACAATCCTAATGGTCTAACGGACTTGAGCATAACTGTTCCTTCCATGTCTCTGCAGTATGTATATTTGTGCTATTAAAATAATCTTCTATTAATGGATTCAATGGTGTTTCCTAGCATCCAATAGGATAGGTTAATTTAATATTTGGGGAGTCATGTTTGGATATTAAATAAATGTCTCTGTAGCCACCATTTCTTCTGGGAGGGCAAAGTTTTAAAGTTTAGTTATGTTATAAATGCTGTATATAAATTATAACTAAACCACAAGATCAGAGAAATTTGGTGGATTTATTGCTAAGTATATTATGCAATATCTCAATAACAGAGAGAATAAGCACTGGAACAAACACAATTCTTGGAAAAGATAGAATGCAGGAAAACAGTAGGTTGCCAAACAAAGCAGATTGGAATGGTGAATAGGCTGGTAATGCAGGATACAGGAATCCCAGTGGAAGAGAGGTAAAGCAAGAAAAGTTCCACAAACAGAACATGGTCCGAACAGATTAATTAAGAATAACGGAGCTTAATATTGACTTTCTGGCATAACAATATTTAAAAAAACGTCAGTAAAAGAGAAAATTTATATTTGATTGCTTAGTAACAAGCATTGGTTTTCTATCTTGTGCGTTAACGGAACATACATCAACATCCTTTGCGTCACACATGGCAAACACATGCACAGATATTACAAGCATGGGGACTTAAGCAAACGATTTGTGTAAGTTCCCTTACGGACTTAATTATGTTAAGAACTGGGGGTTAAGTTAAAGTTAAAGAGTACTTTGCAAAGCATGTATTGGATGTTGCAGATACAACCATATATGGTCATGTATAGTGAAGCCACTTTTGCACATATGCACTTTCATCCACAAACCATAAACAATGCAATACCCACCAGTGTCGAGTAGGAAGTTTCTTTGATAAGCAGAGATGCTGTAGAAAACATTCCCATTGCTTGTTTTTAATAGAAAGGCCAGTATGTCAGGCCCTGCAGGGTACATCACTGCAACAGCAGGTGAACATATTGAAATAGTAATATCAGCTGTCCTACGTATGAAGGGGCACGTCATCCCTACACAAGCAGAAAATATCCATTGTAGATGGAGGAAGGCATTTGTACAGTGTGGGCTGAGTTAGGCGATTACGTACGACAAGACGATACGTGCGCCCAGAGATACGCCAGGAAAAGTTAAGGTAGGCTTTTGAAATTGTAAATCAGCCCCAGGAATGGACCTTTCTCATTGCAGACCCATTAGGTTAATGTCATGGTGCTTGTAATACTGAAGGAAAACCTATTTAATAACTTAGTATGTGAAAAGCAGATTCACTGAATATCTGCCTCGTGTGTTTTTTTGTTGTTGTTGGGTTTTTTTTTAATCAATGTACCCACAGCCATAAATCCTCTGGCTTAGAATAAAAGACTCTTTCATAAGCCCCTGTAGTTTACCTTTTAGCAAAAAAAATGACATATTTCATGCTTGTGGTAACTCTTTTCGGGAAATGTGTTAAGTAAATATAGAACACCTGCCTTAAAAATTCTTCTTTATTTTGGATGGTCTGTGCATAATGTTGGTTAAGACTTGGACTCGTAACGTCTTCCCATGGTGATAGCGGTCACATAGAGAAGTCCTAAGTGGAATGTTAGCCTACACTACAGTTGTTACATTTTTAAAACGTGTTAAAAGTCCTTTGCGTAAAATTGGGTTTCTTATTTTATTACAAACAATACTCTTGCCTGTTATAGTCATTTCAGCTAGCACAGAAAATGTTATGCTATTGAGTTCTTGCAAGGTTTAAAAATGAGATTTGCTCACTATAGGAAAAAAATAATTTAAGCTATCATTAAATGCCTGCCCTTCTATAAAAGAAGCCACAGGGCACATCACACATTGGAAATAGCAGCTGCATATTGTATTTTCGTAATGAAAGGTAGGGAAGTTATATTATGTTGGAAAAAGGGTACTAGAACTTTGGCATTTTGAAATTCTTTGGTGAGATGAAATATAGTGCTGTGATGTCAGCTCTGTGACAGTGGCAGAACAAGAGATCTTATTCTAGATGGTAGTTGGTATCTTAGGGCCAGATCCAGACCTACGTTCAGTTTACATTTCAACGCATAGCGTATTTACGCTTTCATAATTACTATGCACTCCCCCTGGGCGTACGTATTTTTGCCGTTTTACGCTTTCCAAACCCTACCTTAACATTTCCAAGCGTAACTGCTGTTGGCCGTAATGGCTGAACGTACTTACGTGCCTAAACACGCCCATACTGTACAATTTAAATGCTTCACCCCGCCTCCAAAGCCTAATTACGGGTGTCATATGTCTGGCACGCCCCTTCGTCCATAATTACGCTGTTGATGGTATGCTCGTAAGTACGTTCAGAGTGTCTGGTTGTAATATCTGCCGTGCGCATGCACAGAACTTGCAAAACAGCGTTTTCACGACTACGGCGAGCATAAATATGCTAGAGGTCATAGGTCTGGATCTGGCCCTTAGTCTCCTACCTGCCATACCTGCCCTTTTCTGAAAACACTTGGGCAGCTGCTCTGGCCAGTCCTGGATCAGTCAGTGTTGCTCTATCCAGCATTTTAGGATTTATTGGTGACGGCTTGGTCTTGTATGCCCTAGGTCAGTGTTCCCCAACCTCAGTCATCAGGGACCACTAACAGTCTGATATAATGAGCAGCACCTGTGGAGCTTTTAAAATGTGACAGTTAGTAATGAACACACCTGTGCTCCAGCAGTGACACCTGGAAAACATGCACTGTTAGTGGTCCCTGAGGACTGAGGTTGGGGAACACTGCCCTAGGTAACACCAAGGGGAGTATTACTGTTCTTGCTCTAGCCTACTCATGGGTTTTCTCACTCCATACTCCTTTGTGTCTGCCATCTGGGTCTGTGATCTGGCATAAGTCTGCAGCCAAGTTTGTCCCTACCATTAGGGACACCAATAACCGCTAGACCTGTGGTTAAACTCTGCACCAAGATGTGCTGCCATTATAGGCAGAGATAACGTTTGTCAAAAAGTAATGAGTTTAATTTTTTATATACATTTTTTATTTCAAATGTTTGTTTTTAGTTTTTTAAGGAAATTTGTAATAAACCCAATAAAACTACACTAGTTAATATATCATAATGTCATATTACAATGTATTGTGTTGTGTTAAATACATCACATAAAACACCATGCTCCACTCTGGTAATTACTTGACGCGGGACTTCTTTTTGTTGTTGTTGTTGTTATTATTATTATATTACTGTGATGCAGTGGGGCATAAAGGAACCGGGACATGACTGTGGGACAATTGAAGGACTGTTGTACTAAAGTAGGATATTGTAATGACTTTATGTGACCTAAATATGCATAAATATATGTTTGAATACACTGAAATATTAAAATACTAACAGAAACCTGCTTGATCTCTCTCTCTCTTACGGGTAGAACTACTTTAAATTAGCAGAAATAAATTGCCATCATGAATATAAAATTTGATTTTGTTTATACATCTTTAACAAGGACTGATGTGATTGATTAAATATTTTCTTTGAGGTACTGCAGAATATGTAGACACATTATAAATAACTGTTGATAAATAAGTTATCATTTTATATTACAAGGAATTTGCAGAACCTGTTTACCCTTATGTACCGTAACCGGCGTGGCCTGGTACTGTGTAATAGCTTCGTTCAGCCTAAGCCTTTGTACAGCGCCTTATAAATAATAATAATAAGGGATTCTAATGGGCTGATATTTATGGACCAGGGGGTAGATCCAGAACTACGTTTGCCGTACGTTTATTCGCGTAGCGTATTTTCATGTGCGTATATTCTATACACTCCCCTAGTAACATCCGTTGAACGTACGTATTTTGTCAAAATACGCTTTCCAAACCCTACCTTAACTTTTGGCAACGTAACCGCAGCTAAGCACGCCCATACTGTACACTTTATATACAAACCCCCGCCTGCTTAACGTATTTCAGACGCATTTTGGACGCACGTAAAATTGGCGCGCCCATACGTAAGTATTTACGTGACACATACGTGAATGGCCCATACGTTCACAATTACGCTACGTTACTGAGCGTATTTTCTATGGTGCGCATGCGCAGTACTTACAAAAAGGCGATTTTACGTCTCCGCCACGCGTAAATTCACTCCGAAGCGTTGTTCTGGATCAGGCCCCAGATCCATACTTCTGAAATGTGGCCGTTGCCCGCTCTGTGCAAGCTGCATTTCTTGATCCTACTTGCGCATATAACAGACTTTCAGCACAGATCTGAATCCTCAGGAAGCATATGTCACTCACATACCCAAGGGGAGAACTATATAAATTCTACAGTAAGTGCATGTTTAAGCCCTTAGCTCCATCTTGATTTCAGAGTCATCCCTATTGTACACAGGGACGGCGCAGAAATCTTACTGTAGGATCCTCTTCTCCTAAGACGTACGTGCGAGCCTCCCCTCATTCGCATAGGAGTCAGTATACAGCGGGGGGTCCGGCATAAGAAACATAGGTCTGGCTTCGGTCCTATTTCATTAAACTAGGTGAGGGATCCATTGGCTAAAGCCTTCTAAAGACACATATTTTGCTTTCCTTTACCACACTATTGTACACACAGAAGCTGATATGTCTCATGTTTTTATTGCCTGAGCTTGGAAATTCTTCTACGGTTATCCTTAGGGATCTGCCAGTCACTGTAAGCGAGTGCACTCCTGCTATCTTGTTTCCTAATAATTATTATATGCCTTTTCTGTCCATTCATGTTCTGTAAAGTTGAAATCATTATCAGAATAATGGTTCTCAGTAAGGGGCATTTCTTTAATCAGGACTTTATTCATTTAATGCCAAAACATATCTTCCATCCCCCAGCAATGCAAATGCCATCAATTAATGCAGTATAAATAGGGATTTGACATTTTGACTGCAAAAATATAAATGCAATGGGACCCGCGTTACCAATGATTCAGTCATCTGTCAGTCTGATAAATGGATTAGTATAAGCAGCGTTCCAGAGGGGGAATGAGGCCTATGGGGCTGCCAGATAATTATATTTAAGTTGTTTAGTACTGCTGGGAAGCTGCATCTAGGCAACGGCTGAAAGCTTTGATGCAGTGTGCACCATTATGCTGTGTGTTCAGTAACTGATTACCCTTTCATGTTTTGCTCTACCTGGATTCTTGGAACCTGACCTGAAGAAAGTGAGCAGAAATCAATACTTATATATTTGTGCTTGTGGTTCATCTCCTGATTAAGCAGCAGTTCTGGGCCCTTTGAAATTTCTGACAATAACCGTTTTCAGAATTATAGAAGACAAACTATTTTCCGATAAATGTAGGTTATTAGTGGATGTGAATTCTAATGTTTCTTTATTCCATACTCACATGCCCACAACAAGCTATTCTTTAAAGGAAACATAGAGATTTTGTGAATGAGTGAATGAGGAGGTTTTGATCTTCTAATAGCTGTATACAAAGCTGAGTAATATGCTTCCCAATTTTGCCACTTTTGGAAAGGGGAGGGGGTTATGTGGCTACCTAGCCTAGTGCTAGGCACTCTCCAAGGTGTGGCCACTCCCTCTTCACATCCATAACCACACCCCTTTTGTGGCAGTATCACGCCCCATGTTCTGACTACCATAACCCCAATGCTTATATGTGCTGTAAGCAGTATTTTTTCCCTGCACTCAAAAATTTTAAATGTGTGCCTTGTATCACAAAATGGTGTCTAAGGGCCAGAATCACAGATAAGTCTGCGAGCATGCCTGCGCCAAATCTTATCAGTGGATCTCCATAAGAACAGAACTCTGTTCCGTACTCATGGAGGTCTATCAGACAGGGCATAGTTTGCCTTCCGCATGGCAAAACCCTGCATCGGAAACAGATCGGTGCAGTAAAGATAAGGTTGGGTTATGGACACAGAAGTTTCCATAACTCCACACATGAAAGGTGAGTTCACTCCTCTCTTCCATGTGTATTTAGAGACCCTCGCACATAGGAAAAGCATGTGGGGTCTGATTCCAGTCCTAAATTTCTAAATCCGCTCCAGTACCTGAAAATCTGTATTTAGAACTAAAGAATCCAGTAATTCAGGTAGACCAACAAGCATGGACTTATGAAGGTAGAATCTTGCAATATGCACACTTCACATCTTCCCTGCCCCGTGGATCATTTTACAGACATACAGTACAAATTGCAGTTTAAGTGCTCTTTTGTAATTTCATACACATGTTTTTTTATGGGACTGTCCATATTTGGTCTTTCTGCTAGGAAGGGTTCTCTGTATAGATGTGTGAATTATGCACCCAAAGCATCCTAGTTATTGACATGACATATTAGAAGAATGTATTTAGACATTCCTTATTTTATGGGTGGATACACAGCTTTTTCAATCACATAAAGGACCGGGGTGTCCATTTATAAAGCTGAGAGAGTGAAAATACAAAGTAAACTGCAGTTTTTCAGTGGGACTTACCTGCTCCTTGCATTTAGCAGGGGTCCTCTTTTCAGCTTTGGGTACATTCTTCTTGTCTTCTGTGCATGCAGAGGAGCTCAGTACACGTTCACAGAAGAAAAGAAGAGTAAAGCTGGAGAATAGTCTACCACTACCCCTGATCACTGTGGACACAAACCAAGACTTATGTAAACGTGGTATTTTCTGATTGCTGATGTCAAGCTGATTGTATCTAGATCCATGCGATATAGACTACCAAACATAGTACTGTCAGTGGGGTGGATGTAAGCACCATGGTCAGGCGTTAGCATACCCTACATGCACTGTGCTATCCAGACTTCTGATCTGCCCCATTTTAAGTGAAGACTAATAAAGACTGATATTTTAAGATAAGGTACCTGGGATGTATCCCCATCCGAGTGAGGGGAGTGGCCTCCCATGAGCTGCCATCACAGTGCAAGCAGAAGTTATGCAAAGTATTTGTCATTTTGTTTGTTTATTAATTGCATCGTTATTGTGCATTATGCACGTTTTCAGTAATAACGCAATGAACCTGCATGCTGCCCTAAATGTAAAATTCTGTACACCAATTGCATTATTTCATTCAATATTTAACTTTTACTCCAACATCAATATCTCTCTTCTAATCTGTTCATTAATTAGATGAAGAAGAATTTGTATGAACAGAGTTAAACGCAGCATGATATTGTTTGTTAGATATATTATTACACTGATTAAAGACTTGTAGAATATCACCTTATGTGCTAATTGAACCATAATCTAGACATAATGAAATAAAACTATAAATGTTAGATATTTCTTTATAGCCGGTTTTGTTGTATTTGATCTACCATGGTGGTTGTGAACCCTTGCTCTAAGGGGAAGGGAAATGGTATAGAGCAGGCCTGTCCAACCTATTTAACCAAGTGCTCTGAAACTACAACACTCAGCATGCTTTAACTGCATAGGCATAGCTGGTGTGTGGGTCCCTGCAAAGGTCGGCCCTATTTCGATAGGGCCGTTCTCTCCCAGCCAGTTTTGAATTGGCTGGGATATCAATTGCTTGTGCCTTGAAGAGGCATAGCAATCGATCCCCGGAGCACCGAACACAGTGCTCCAAAACCCAACCCTTCTCCTAATTCTAACCCTAACCGTCCCCTTCCATTACCCTAACCTTAACCCTCCCTTCCCCACAGCCTGACCCTAAACCTCCCTTCTCCCTAGCATGACCCTGATACTCCCTTCTCTATAGCCTAACCCTAAGACCCCCCTCTCCGCAGCCTGACCCTAACCCTCCCCTTCTATGGTCCTAACCCTAACTCTCCCGTCCTAAGCGCCTAACCCCCCACCCCAATACTAAAATGCCCCGGAAAGGTTACTCACCTGTCCATAGCTGTTTTCCGGGGAGTCTGTGAAAATTAATGGGCAAGTATGCCAATTGGCACGCTCACCCATTCATAAAAAAATTTCTAAAGTGGCCCCCTATTTGAAATAGAGACAGCTAAAAAGTAACTTTCGGCTGTCTCTATTTCACAAAGTGGGCCATCAAACTGGAGACTGCAACCGGCATGACTGATACCTGACAAATCATGATGGGAGTTGTAGTTTCACGACATCTGTTGGGCCACAGGTTGGACAGAGCTGGTATAGAGTAAGTTCTCTCCTTGTCAGCTGCTTATATAGAGAGAAGTAGTGATGCCCCTTTATAAATCATTGGTACGCCCTCACCTAGAATACTGCGTTCAGTTCTGGAGGCCATATCTCCAGAAAGACATAAATACATTAGAGACTGTGCAAAGAAGAGCAACTAAAATGGTCCATGGCCGTTGTAACAAATCATACCAAGAAAGGCTAGAGGAACTAAACATATATAGCTTGGAGCAGAGAAGGGAGAGGGGGACATGATAGCAGCTTTCAGAAACAGTCACTGCTGGAGCCAGTGAAGGTGATCAGATACCTTACAGTGGATCCAGTCATGGCACATGTGTAACCAGGTTTCGGGGTAACATTTCCTGAAGTTGTTTATGTAGTACTATCACTATAACTTAGCAGAAAACTAAAACATACCTGGTAATGCATCTTGAACCGGTAAATCATATTGAACTGAATTCATTGTACACTTCATGACCCTCACATCTGTAAGGAAAAACATTACAACGTAAGCAACTATAGGAGCTGTGAGTAATTTACTATTTTCCCCTCAGACACGAGCGCTTGGCTCTCATTTCAATCACTTTTCTAAGAGCGCGTACCAATCCGTGTGACCCGATTTGTCCCCATTCCACCATAACCAGATATAAAAGCAATGACACATCTGGCAACATCTGACATAGCCAGATTGTGATTGCAATCTACAGTAGAGACGCTCCCATCGCCGCAATTTACCTTTGCAGCAGTTGGAAAATAAAGGTCGTATGGGCCTGTTGGATACTGGAAATCAGTAGGAGCAAAAACTACAAGTTCCAGGATGCTTTGCCAAATATCAACTATATCTCTACAGTTGGAGCATGCTAGGAGCTGTAGTTCCACAACACTTGCAGTACTGAAGGTGGCCTATGGAGGCCTATGCAGTGGATACTGCCCAATCAGAATGGCTAAATTAGACTAGATATGTGATCATGACTGTGTACAGAGCACTTCATGTGAGAGTATTTATTTTATGTTACACAAAATGGGGGTTGCTCAAATCAATGTGTAAGCCAGTCAACAGGTGCTTGTAGGCCAGGGGTAATCTACACAGCGACAAAGAAAACATACCCCAGCACACTGATAATTAACCAGTAGTTAATGGCTTCTTCGTAGATAGTTATCACATGCACCTGTGGACTGACCTATAAATCAATTTGAGCGACCACCATTGTGTGTACCGCTATTTTGAAGTGGTCTGACACCAGCAGATGCCAGTTAATGTTGGCCTACAGAAGATATACTGGAGGTACAGGGTGTGCTTCTAAGGAAGTTGTCTCTCAATGTTAAACACATTGGGCTGGATCCAGACCTTGTTAAGTGCATGAACTTAGTTACTCCTGGGGTAAACCATGTTGAATTCAGGGGGAGCCAAGTTAATTGTATACTTTGCATGCAGGGATATATCTTTGAATTTCTTACTGCACACAGATAATGCATTACTATACTATCACACTGTTATTTAGACTTGGGATAGGAAACATCACCTCTCAACTCTAATACTGTTTGCAACAGATGAAATATGACTACCCTGAAATCAACATGGTTTAGCCCAGGTGTAACTAAGTTCATGCACTTAACAAGGTCTGGATCCAGCCCATTGTATGTAGTGAGTGCATAGAATAGTAGAATCCACATATTGTACTGTACATTGTTTATTCAAGACTTCTAGCATCACTTCTGAAATATATTTTCTTTATGAATTATTGTTAATATATTAGGTAAATTGTATGATTTTAATTTGAGAGCAATATCACAATTCATTTACTTAAATACACCTGTTACTGGGAAAGCTATATGGTTGACTTCAAATGTGATGTGAACCCTGCCCTGAGTATGATTCTTAGAGGTGTATTCCTTAAGGGGAGGAAATACTTTAAGTGTTTTAATGTCAGCCATGGTGCTATCTAGCTGCTTGTTATATTGTCTTTGTGTACTCAGTTCTACAGCTGATATGAATAGATCATCATACCCTCCAACTGTACCTATTTAGTCGGTACAATACCGTTTTTAACAGCTCTGATAAAGTGACAATACACACTTCTGTGAGTTCTTAGCTCATATGATAAGGTGTAAATTGAGATTTAACACCTCATCATACATGTAAGCGAGAGCAGATTAAAGCCACGCCCCTTCACGGACACCCCCTGAACCCTTATTTGTCATTTTTTTATCAGGACACTGGGGTTAATTTATTAACAATAGGTTGGGATTCTAACCAAAGTGCTGTTCTGTTTGTATTTTCCCCCCTTCTTGCTCTTCACTGCTTATGCAGGACTGAGTTTCAGAGAAACCATTGATGTGCTGCTGCTGCTGTTGTCCTCCCCTTTGTTTCCTGTGAGGATAGTGTGACAGGTATATTTAGCACACTGCCTTTTATATTCATTGCTAGCACTTGCCTGTTATAGTGATCTTTTACCTTGGTGACCACTCTGTCTTCATTTGTCTTCTGTAACTTTACCGCGCATGCAAAGGATCGAAGAGGACTGAAGACAAACTGGTCAGTGATACAAGTGTCACAAAGAACCTCAAATAAAAAATTTCCAAGGCAACATTTCTACTTGTTTCATCACAAACCAAGCAAATCCTGACCTAATGAGCACCGGGGAAGTAAGTTTTAATAAATGGACTATACTATTCTCTCTACAGTTTCTGACTTATTTACATCATGTGGTGCTAATAATCTTTCCGTTCTACAGCTGCAAAACTGAAATGTGTCAAACTTTAAATGACTGCCACAAGCTCAAGGGTTTTAGAATGCCTATTCTTTCTCCTGCTTTGACCCACCAACAGGGGCGTATATACCCCTTGGCCAGGATGGCACCTGGCATAGGGGGGTGCCGCCTGGCGAGGCCACCCATGGGCAAGAGATAGTTTGTCACCTACTAGGACCATGCATCCAGCCGCAGTCTGTTGATCTGGAGTCAGACTGCAGCTGGATGCTAAAATGAGGGCTGGTTGCTAGGCTTCAAAC
>WWET01000087.1:248042-261999 GCA_011038615.1 Limnodynastes dumerilii | reverse complement strand
CAGTATGTGTATTATTTACGTGTTTCCCTCTGGGGCAAATTTGCTGTTAGTTCATGTACTATGAGGTTTTGGGGGTCTACATTTATTACTTTGCCCTTTTTATTAGTGTTATATTTATTTTTTATTAGTTATTTTATTACCATTACTGGGACCTAAATCAACAAAACTTTGAGGTTCCCTCCATTAGTGCTTAGAAAAGAGTACCAGACACACCCTGCTTCATTAATAGGCATTTGTTTTGATAATGATAATTAAGTAAAAGTTATGAAGTCTTAAAAACACACTAATAATTCTCAGGACTGGGAATCTGGGTCTCCGGTTTGGGTTCCCTTTGGCTCATGGTTCTGGGAGGACAATATTGAAAGCTGGGGGCCTTAATATAGGTCTTGCTTAATAGCTAGTAGATGGCTGGAAGGAAAATGTGTCAGACTGGAGGTGATGAGGTGGCAACAGAAAACTGATACTAACTAACTAACTGGTATAAGAGAGTACAGAGGGGGCTGGATCCAGACTTAATAACCACAGGCGACTTACATATGCGCAGTACAAGGAATTCTGCATAAAAAGCTGTATTTCTGTGGAATTCACTCCAGCAGTGATGCAGGCCCAATCACCATGGTTACAAGATATGCATGGTGGGTGGGTATAGGAATGGTAATAAAGTTAGGGCATTCCAGTGGTACAATGCTCCATTCCTTGCGTTGTCTTCCACTTATAGAAACTTTAAGGTAGGGTGCATGTAGAAGGTCCACATGCAATCCCTTCACATATACAAAATAGAGGTTTGCAAATTCTGTATGTTAGCCTCCATTGTGAAGCTCAGGAACCAAACTGAGATTTCAGGAGGCTTAAGCAAAATGCAGACTGGGCTGCAAGGTATATCATTATTATTATTATTATTATTACTATTATTATTATTATTATTATTATTATTTATTGATAACTCTTATTTTTATAGCACCACTATTTGTCTGCAGCATTTTACAGAGAATATTTCATATTCACATCAGTCCCTGCCCCTATTGGCGCTACATACTAAGGTCCCTAACACGTACGTACGTACGTACGTACGTACGTACGTACATACATACAAACACACACACGCGCACACACAAGCGTCAATTTAGTCTGCAGCCAATTAGCCTACCAGCATGTTTTTGTAGTAAACATACATTTATATAAATGCTCTATGCATAAAGTATATATTTAGTTTAATTATATAATGTAATAAAAATTTCAAATGGAACTTTTTTTTTTCTATACTTGCTTAATTAGTGTGTATGTCTTATGGTAGTGTTATCTATCTCTGTGCTTACATAGTTAGATAAGGAAATCCATTGTGACACCTGAACTAGCTCTTAAAAGGTCAGTTCATTAGAAAATGCTAAAAATGTATTTGTTACTTCTCAAAATATGATTTCTCCCAGAAAATCACAAAATCATCATCACAATTTAAAGCGTTACTGTCTTTAAGAGCAATAGCTAGACAGTTTAATTGAACATCATCTACATCTTGCAGACATTTCTTTTGTGTTGTGGGCCAATGACTTAGTTCCACAAAATGGTGTTATTTATATCGATTCAAAGGTTAATAAACAGGTACATGAATTGCAAGGGTAATCTGTTCAGAAACAAAGAAATAAATGCCCCAGCACACGGCTGTTAACCAATAGCTATCCTGCCATTCTGTCTGTCATTACACACATTTGCAAATATATGATACACCACCTGCCACTGTTAAGGCTTTTCTGCTGAGGTGGAAAAAACTGTAAACCATGAGAGTTCATTAAAACTTACATTAGGGATTAAAAAAAATGGAATTCTGAAAGTTCTCACAGTATTGTTTTAATTATCTCTATACTTGGATACTTTAGACCGGGCTTACGCAATCTACTTACAGAAATGGTGTGTAGATAGTGTAAATAAGCTACTACGCATGCATAGTAGCTCATTTCTTAAAACAATAGGGCAGATCCAGAACAACGTTTTCCTGCGTATTTACGCGTGGCGGAGACGTAAAAACACATTTTTGTATGTACTGAGCATGCGCACGACAGATGTTACGCTATGTAACGCAACGTAACTCTGAGCATAAGGGCCTTTCACGTAACAGTAGTGTAAAAACGTTCGAGGGGGCGTGCCAATATTACAGTAGCCGTAAATATGTTGAAATTACGAAATGTAGGCGGGGGTTTGCATTTAAATCATACAGTATGGGCGTGCTTAGCAGCGTAAGTATGTGTAGTCTATAAGTACATGAGCGGATGTGAGCGGTTACGCTGCCAAAAGTTAAGGTAGGGTTTGAAAAGCGGAAATTGGACAAAGTCCATACATTCAAGCGGAGTTCTGGATCTACCCCAATGTAACTGTGAATCCGGACCAATATGCCAAATGTGATGTGTGTGTGAACAAAAATGCTGTATTACTTTTACAGAATGTGTCCATTGTAGGGTCAGTGATTATTGGAAGTCTAGCAGGTATGCCTTCCATGCGAGCAAGAGGAGGCCACGCCTCTCACTTACACAGCCTTCCGTGAACTGATCCCTACCTTAACATTTAAGATGTTTCTTTAAAATGGAGACGCTTTGGAAGTCTGGATAGTGCTGCATATATCACACACATACACCTACATAATTTAAATATCTTCTCCTCCCTCTTGCACCCACTTCTGCACTACCATCAATAGTGGTACTTCAACATAGGTACGATCCAGATATTGGGCTGGATCCAGACTTAAGTAAGTGCTTGAAATTAGTTACTCCTGGGCTAAACCATGTTGATTTCAGGGGAGTCAAGTTATTTGTATTCTTTGCATGCAGTGATATATCTTTGTGTGCAGTAAGCAATTCAGATACTGACCAGCTTAACTATTACACTCTTATTTAGACTTGGGATAGGAAACATCACCTCTCAACTCTAATACTGTTTGCAACAGATGAAATATGACTCCCCTGCAATCAACATGGTTTAGCCCAGGAGTAACTAATTTTAAGCACTTACTTAAGTCTGGATCCAGACCGTTATTATTAGATGTAAACATCATCAGGACACTATAAATGAATTTGATATGATTTAAGCTGTTATGTAAAATGAAAGAGGTGTGCTCCCTTAGGTCTATGAACTTTTAACAATATTGCTTTATGCATGCATATACATATACAATATATCTAGATGTTTTACTTATTAATATGAAATGACATCTAAATATAAAGGATGGTTCGATGAGAGTCTAATGGGTTATCAGCAGGTAAATGTTTTGTAAGTTGTTTTGTCCCATTTATCCCTGTCACACATATCTGGTTGCCGTGACAGCCGTAATAAACTTCTCCATGGAGACAGCAGACTTTGCCTCTCTGCTAATCTATTGATATTTCTGTCTACTTTAGCCCATTTGAAACCTCACTTATACATATCTTGTAGCTTTTATACATTTATGTCGACTTGTGTCTTACTTGTTAACTAATTTCAAACATTGCAATTATAATAAAAAATTTAAGTAATTACATCATTTTACATATTAATTCCATTCCCTGTGAGGAACAAATGTATTATAGAAGTAATGAAATATAACAATGCACTCATTCTGAAGGTACAATAACTAGATTGTATTCCCCTCTGTGTTGTTTAGGAGTCTTATAATGCATATTTGTTGTCACAGTTACAGTGGAACGCTGCTATAGTTGGAGGTGAAAGAACACAAACAGAATAGAAAAATATAGAAAAACACAATAGACATATTTCATTTCAGCTATTTGATGTGGAGTAGAAGGAGCCCAAGGTCAAAGCCTATATATATATATATATATCTATCCTGTCCCCTTCTGCCCACTCTTCCTCCACCATGTCCTGTCTGCTTTCTTCTTTTCTTCTCTTTCATCCTGTCCTTTGTCCGGTCTTCCCCCCACTCTCTACTGTCCACTCTTCCTCCACCATGTCTTGTTCACACTTTATTCTTTTCTTCCCGTTATCTGGTCTTGATCTACTCTCTCCTGTATACCTTGCCTCTGCTCTTTCTTCTCTACTCTCCTATCCTGTCTTCCTACATTCAGTCCTATCTGCTTGTCCGCTCTGTGTTTTTCTACAGTTGGAGATCTCTTTGTCCTGCCAACCGCTGCTGAAGCTTTCTGTGAACTGCTGACCGGTGCGTTGGAGTTAGAGTTAGGATTATTGTAATGTCTAACACAGTAATTGTCGGTATTACAATAGTCTATCAGACTCTCTACTACACGACCCTGTCAGATAGTGGAAAGGCGATCAGTTAAATAGTCGCCCTTTAGTGCTGACATTCCAACATTCATAGTGAATATCACACCTGAAAGTGCAGATAGTTCAGAGTCCTTGGGCCAGATTTATTAGACTGTGGATCTGGAAAAGTGGTAATGTTGCCCATAGCAACCAATCAGTTTGTAGATCTCATTTAACTATTACATATTAGAAAAATGTCAGCTAGAATCTGATTGGTTGCTATGGGCAACATCTCCACTTTTTCAAACCCGCATCTTAGTAAATCTGGCCCCTTGTCTAAATGAAGAAAACTTCTTTGTCCCAACTGTGGCTCTGATAGTGTTCTGTGTGTATGTTCTTTGCGTGACCCTTTACCAGCTATATTTTTGTCTTTCTGCCCAAAGATAGTTTCCGATTACATTTTGCTAGGTGTTTGAATTTATTGACCTGTGCTAGAAAAATGTCATTGAAGGGATCGTTGTGCATTATTTATGCAGCATTCAAGTAACAAAGATAAATAATGGCATATAAATGAAAGATAGTATTAGAAGTAAGATAATAGTAGTATTTGTATACAAAAAAAGTGTATGTAAGAAAAAATATCTGTTTATTAATGTCTTTGCATCCTTAAAACCATTACATTATGTCTACATCCAACATTGATGCATTTGCTTAAAAAAAATGTCAGTATACTGTAAATTTCTCCAATTAGTTTGACCCATAGAAGGAAATGAGTGTTGAAGTGCACATGCAGTACCAATTTCTCCTCCAATATACACTTGTGACCACAGACTATTAAATCTCTCTCTAAATAGACTCTTATAGTGTTTGGAGCATTGTCATTCCCACAGAAACCTAGAACATCTACACTTCAAAACAGCAAACAACAAAAACTACGCAGATCTGAAAAATGCTCTTTTCCTGGACAAAATACATTTTTTGCATAATTTAGAACTTTGCTTATATCTAAATGTACTAACGTAATAATGTCTCTTAAATACATGTTATCTTAAAAAAAATAATACTACATATCCCAGTACATTTTACATTTTTCTTCTTTTAGAGCGGGAATCTCACCTCTTTTAAACCTCATCATTTTGAGGTTGGGCTAAGATGAGCATAACCAGTGACGAAGTGAATTTCTTGGTGTATCGCTATCTTCAGGAGTCAGGTAAATATTTTGTCATGTTTTATGTGGCAGACATTAAATATTAGGTGTAAGCATTCATTATACCTGTACTTCCATGTTTTATTTGCAATCTTGATCTATAGTGATAACTGAATGTATGGTATAAGACTAGGATTCTAATAAAGAAAAGTTTGTGAAGGCCACAATTTCTCACCTCTTTGCGCTATTTACTGATTTGTCAATAGTTATTGTAAAATTCAGTAGCAGTCTATTAAGCAGTCAAGAAACGGACATTGATGAGAACCAAAGTCTGATTTTATAAGGAAAGAATATAGTTATCTTTGCACTAAACTGTAAAAAGACACAGGTAGAACACAAACAAACAATAAAATGACCCGTGCAGTAACCATAATTGACCTTATACTGAGGATAGCGCGGTCAGAAATAGATCAGCGGCAAACGATTGAGGTCTCAATCTCGCAACATTCACCATGCAAACACTTTATAAAGAAATGACTGACACTGATGGCTTTAGAAAGGGGAACATAGTTAATTAATGAATTAGTATCCAATTGAAATTCAAGACTATATTGTTTAGAAAGCTTGCAGGTCTCCCGATAGCAGTGAGGACAGTGCATTGTAAATTACAAGCACCCCTTGTCCTCGGCACCACAAATGAGCTAGCCTCCCTAAGCACACAACCCTATCATCAAGGCACACCCCCAGCACTCAGGCTTGGCATATCCAGGGCCCCCTGGTAGGGTTGATGCTCTGAATAATACCTTCAAGGGATTGTGATATAAATGGACACAGCTCTACACCTTGCCGAATGCGCCAATGCTTGCAACTGACCCAAAACTGCTACTGTGCAAGGTGAAGCCTTCTTTGCCTCCTCGGGCATAAATGGCCTTCAGATTTTCTTATCAGAACAATATATATATGTAGGTCAATTAAATAATGGCCATGGTAGCTGAGGATTAGAAATATTACCTATTGATATCAATTCAACATATTACTTAATGTTTATTGCATACCCTCCAACATGACCCATTCCATTAGGTACAACATACTCTGCTCCTCAGTCTCCATCTGTCAGTTACTATGGTAACCACCTTTGTTGAGGAGGCAAAAAGTTTTTAAAATATCAGTTAATTCATTTAAACCAGGCGAGTGGCAGTTGTTAGCTCAGGAGTGGATTCAGTTGTACCTAATGGAAGGGGTCATGTTGAAGGGTCTGTTATTGTCACAATATAGAATTCATAAGAGACAAATAAAAATGGGAGCCAGTATCTTCTTCTAATTTTATTACATAGTTTCCCATTTTTTCCACTCACTTTAAAAAAATATTCATAGTTTTCACAATTTTTATTTCATCTTGTTTGACTAATAAAAATTATAAAACAAAGCCCTTTTAATAAAATTATTGGAGGAGAGGGGCTGGAGAGTCCACAAAAAAGTGTTTCTGTTTACATCTTTATGTATGTGATTTAGATTTTGCGATTTGAATGTGTAAATTTTAATATCAAATATCTCAATTAACCAGTTGTTGATCTTTAAAAGGAGCGTTATTAATCTGAAAAATTTCAAAAATTATATGTATTTCTTTTGCCAATAACACAAAAGAGTCGTTTTTTTTTAAAAGTCATAACCGATGATAGTCTTGCTCTCTTTAATGTTTTATTTAAGAGCGTTTTAGCAGTCTGATTGCTGTTGATCTATAAAAAGTGCATTTTATGTTAGGATTTTTCACAGAAATAGTCGACAAAATCTTCAGCACAAATTGTTCAAAACTGCACCTGTCAACTGACTCCCACTGCTTGTACGTAATACTTTCTATCACCTGCTCTTCCAGTTTGTTTATCATCTGCTTCAGTACCTGGATAGTTCTATCTTATAAATGGCACTTTGGGAATTATATTTTCCAAGGTATACTCTGTAATATTGGGACCTTCATCCATTTTTTGGGCAGAATGGATGGGCCAAGTGGCACATTCTGTGTCTTTGTAGTGTCATTTTTGTTCCCTTGTTTTTATATGCTATATACTGCTATATGCTATATACATTAGGTAAATTAGAAACCTGGATAGCAATAAAAATAATAATTCCACAATATAGTTATTTGGTAAGGACACCCTTATAACATCAACTAATTCACATAATGTTTTTGGAAAAGTCAAGTCCCATGTTTTTCAGGACTCAGGTTATACCTTGAAATATTACCTTCCATAAGCCTAGTCATACGGTATATAAAATGAAAGAATGTAGAGTTGATAGCAATGGACTGAATCCAGACTTCTGTTGCCACTGATCTCAGTGGACCATATTCACACATACGTTTTTGCGGCAAATTGCATGCCTATTTATAGGAGCGGATTAACTGCGCATGCGCAGTAACTTTTTCCATGCAAATTACCTAGTATTTACATACGTAAAAAGTACTTTAGGTACGGACTTGTGAATTGCACTAAGGGACATACGTAAGGAGGGGTGTGGTTTTTATCCGTACGGTAGAAGTTACGTGAAAGTCGACGGGGGGGCATTTAATTGGGCATTTGAGGGCGTGGTTAGATAAATATGCACGTACGTAAGTAACATACGCCCGTAAGTACACATATAGAGTTAGGAGGGTCCTATATGGTCACCAAAAACACGTCCGGCCGAGGGGAGTGTCATGGGTGTTGCCTTGCTACATGCGTGCGTAAAAACGCGTACGTAGTAAATACAGATCTGTGAATACGGTCCAGTGCTTGGTGCGGGCTACAGAGATAAAATCCAAGTCCTCTATCTTAAAAGTACCGGTCGTCCTATTTTAAAATGGGGATTGTGTGGAAGTCCGGATAGTAGGGAGGGGGCTGTCATTCCCTCACTGCATCCGCTCCCTAATAGCAGAATAGTTTTCCACTTCCCGTCTCACCATTGGAAATGCTACCAGGAAAGAACAAAGAATCCAGAGGATCCAGATCCATCCTGGGGCCATATTTACTAAGCTGCAGTAAAATTGGAGGTGTTGCCCATAGCAACCAATGAGATTCTAGCTGACATTTTCTAGTATGTAATAGGTGTTAGTGAGAGCTAGAATTTGATTTGTTGCTATGGGCAACATCTCCACTTTGCCTTTCCTGCAGCTTAGTAAATCTGCCCTCTGCAATGCGGTGCTTTTTTCTTATTCTAGTACCACTGGCCATTTCCATTCTATCCTCATTAACCTACACTTACTGCTGGTTAAGAACATATAAATGAACACAAAAATCAATTACAGCCCTCTTGATCAATTAGCAAAAATATTTATTACTAACAAATAATCTGGTACAAGATAATAAAATAAAAACAATTAATATACATAAATCTCAGGTCCACCAGTCTTAGAGATGACTGAAAGTAACAAAGAGCAGTTTTCACTCCTGATATCCCAAATGTATCTTATTGAATGTAGATTCTTTCAATGGATCAATGGGGGAAGTGAGAGAAGTCCGAGCGATATATGCTCCAGCCTAATAGTACCGATATTTTGGCACACAATGCTAAACGAATCTCTGGTGACAGGGGGCCGGATTCAGAACTCCGGCCGCAATGCAATTGAGGCCGGAGTTCTGCAAAAAGTGCTACTGTTTTGCTACGGTTTTAAAGATCGCGTGTACGCAGTCTACGTTGCAAGAAGTAACGTAGATTACGTTCCAAAATGCACAGTAGCACTTTTCACAGAACTCCGGCCTCAATTGCATTGCGGCCGGAGCTCTGAATCCGGCCCAGGGTCTCTAGTAATGGGGTCTAGACGGCACATGCTATAAAATAATCATTTCCCTGACGCATTTCATCCCAGTAGGATTTCTTTAGAGGAATCGTGAATCGAATCGCTTCCTCTGAAGAAATCCTACTGGGATGAAACGCATCACAGAAGTGATTATTTTATAGCGTGTGCCGTCTAGACCCCAGTACTAGAGACCCTGTCACCAGATATTCGTTTAGCACTGTGTGCCAAATTATAAGGACTATTAGGCTGGAGCATATATCGCTCGGACAACATCAAGCTGTGGGAAGTCGGTGAACTAATCGGAGAAGAAGCTGCTTGTCTGATCGAATGAGGATAAGTACTGCTACGCTTTCTATATCTACTTGTGATCTATCTACCCCAGCGGTAAGGAGTCTATACTCACTTCTTTGGGAGATCTCTCATTGATCAATTGAAAGAATCTACATTCTATAAGATACATTTGGGATATCAGGAGTAAAAACTACTCTTTGTTACATTCAGTCATCTTTAAGACTGGTGGACGCCGGTACACTAATTATCCTATTTTTTAATAATCTGAGATTTATGTATAGTAATTGTTTTTATCTTATTATCTGGTACCAGATTATTTGTTAGTAAGAAATATTTTTGCTAATTGATCAAGAGCGCTGTAATTGATTTTTGTGTTCATTTATATGTTTTTGTTATTTATTTATTTCATTATTCATTTATACCACTGAGACAACACTGGTTCCTTTTTGATTTTTGTCTTTGTTTAAGTATAGGGATTCACAACCCCTTAATCCAGCTGCGTTCAGGGGGTAATTTAAATGGTGCATAATCAAATTTCCAAGCGCCGAAACTTGGTGGTGTTCTCGTTTTTTGCTGCAATAAAACATAGGACTTCATTTGATTCCTTTTTTAAAAGAATTGTGCTTATTCCATGATGTCTGTAGAGAATTAAAGTAAATGATGGTATGGTAATTTACATTGGATCACTTGTCATAGAATGACCCTAAAGCTATAATCTCATCTTCAATTTAATTTGAAAATGAAAGTTCAACATTTAAACGCTCTTTACAAATGCTGTAATTATCTCCCAATAAGATTTTGTGGAAGTCCTTCAAATTATCCTATGCATCAGCATTCTGTAAATGTATCACACACAATGAAGAATATGTCTTATGCTGCTTTTAGAGCTAGGCTATTTATGCCTTAAGATGGCAGAGAGGAACAGTATTGTGAACAATGAACCACTCCAGGAACATAACAAATAAGCCTCAGCTGTGTGACAGCAGGGCGGCTGAGAAATGAGAAGAATTCAAATATTGTTGCTCCACTGATACTTGGTTTGAACTCAGCACTGAAAGTACAAAACGCATTGTTATTGTGCGGAAATGTATTCCATTTGCTGCACACCAATGAGATCTGCTGCCGAATTTAATATAAGATTTCCTTGACCTTTCTTAGCATTCAATATATGTAACCCGCAGGGCATGAGATTACATTAAATGTATGTGTTGGAAAGTATTATTTTATTTCATACATTGTGCTGATGGGTGCAAAGTAGAAGCTAAGTTTTATGTAAGCCGCTACACCCAGGGACTCGGAAGCAGTACTGAGATAAACATTAATGCTTTTAGGTAAAGGTAAACTTAAAGAAATACATATTTGAAAAGTAAAAATTCTCACAGGTATTTCTTTTGGTAAAATATACAAAAGAATTAACCAAAACCTTTTCTCACAGGTATATTTACACACATGTAAACCCCTCTTTTTGTGCACACACTTGCCACCCACCCTTACATAGCTTAAAGTATTTGTGGAGAACATTTTTGCAATTTGCAGTTTAAGCTTGGCGTTAAATATACCTCAACATAACAGATCAAACTTTGGTTGGTGAAGTCACGTCACAATAGGATATAGGTCATGCCACAATGGGGTCATGACTAGTACTCATTAAGAGATGCAGTGGCACCTAGTCAGCCAGCCAACACCAATTTCTCTTCAGAGATTAGGATGTGCAGTAAATGCGTGATGCCATGCTACTTCTCAACTGGACAGACAAGTGTTCATTTTTATATACATCAGTGGTTTACAACTTTTTTTTGGGAAGTTTTTGTTGTTTACATATATTCACATTGATTTTTTAGGGGCTTGGGTCTCCACTGAGAACTGCCCTATTTTGAAAGGGCCGTTCTAAATCGATTGCTTTTACCCCATCATGTCTCCAGACCGCCAGTAACCCCATTACATGTCTCCAGCTCCTTAGTATCCCCCCATCATATGTCTCCAGCTTCCCAATATCACCCTTCATGTCTCCAGGCCCACAGAAACCCCCATCATATGTCTCCAGACTGCCAGTAACCCATCAAATGTCTCCAGCCCCTTAGTATGTATAATTGGTTATCCCACACGGCGCTTCCTCCCTTCCAAGTCAGAAAGATTCCCTTTTAGGTTGGCTCTCAATCACAATTCCCAGTACATAAAAATTAAATAGAGAGAAAAATGAATTAAAAATAGAAGATTTAATAAGGCTATATTCAGCCACATTCAAAGATACATATAGTCAGTTTAGAAACATATAAATAAAAAACACATAAGAAAATATTACAATCAATTAGCAGCAGTAGCAGCAAATAGCGGTCAAATGCATACCCGCATGTGAGGAAAATGTGGATAACAGAGCTATAGAACACAAACTCCCGCTCACACGATTTAACACACCGTTAGCTCTCCTCTCATCGACGCATTTCAGCTGCTTCCACAGCCTTTATCAAGATGCATGAGGAGTTGGTAAACTAGAGGGGTTTAAATACCCCGCCTATCTCTATAATTGGATGATTTTAATAACGTCACCTGGCAATACAATATATAGAAAAAAAACTTACATTTTACATTAATGATCATTTTAACATTTCTAAAAGATTGTGCACAGTACATTGATACATTTTTTTATGTACCCATATGACAATGTAACATTTTACACTCGTGTTGCGATCAAACGGCAAGATGACACTTTGTTATAAAGTTCAAAAGTATACAATTCCCAATATTTCTACTAAATATACTTTTCAAAGTTCCAAAAAATGTCAAGATGTGAAAGACAATCGGCATTGTACAGCATTAGACATATCACAATAACAACTACAAATAATATGAAACCTAGAAGGTAAAAATAAAAAGTGGAGGACTTATTAAAGAAACATATACACAAATAAATGGCAATAATCAACTTCATTCAATGATTACATATAAACACATATGTCACAGATATGCACCTAAAGCTTATAAGAAACTTATTGCAAAAAAGAGATGAAAATTCCATATTGAAAATATTACATCCACAACCTTAAATTTATTTTGACATCACAAGTTCTTAAATAGCAATTAATGCTAAACAGATAAAAGATTGGGAAAGGATTTACACATTATCCATTATGTTACACATAGAATTACCATACCATATTAACCCTATATTATCAATGGTCCCGCCATGCTAAACCTATCCGTAAAAAATAAAATCTGGCTAGTGGAACAAAGGGTTATGGATACGAGGTTACACAACCATATGTCTCCAACCCCCAGAATCCCATCACATGTCTCCAGACCGCTAGTAACCCCATCATATGTCTCCAGCCCCCTAGTATTTCCATAATGTCCCTCCAGCCTCGCCCCAGTATTTCCATAATGTCTCCAGGCTCTCTCCAGTATTCCCATCAGATCCCCTTACTTACCTTTGATGTTCCCTCGTTCCTTCCTTCGCGCTCCTTCACCTGCCGTGGCATTGCTTTTCTGTGAGCAATGCTAAAACCCCGCAAGATCCGACAGCGGGGTGATTAGGTTTTGCCTCAATGTCGTCATCGAGGCGCAAGGGGAGGTCCGTGTCGTGCTCGGATCCCACCTCGGATCCCAAAGTTCTGGTTCGTTTGGTTCTCAAAGAACCAAACCCGCTCATCTCTAAACCTTACCCAGTTTCCCCGAGTACCACCTGACAGTGGTCACAACTACATTGTTGCAGCATCATAAGATGTGTCAAATTACATCATACTGCATGTACTTCATTCAGCATCAAATGTGTCTGCAGCTAGACAGTTTTCTAGTCCCACTTTGTGTTACCAACTATAATAATGCTCGGTGCAGACCATTGTCAGTTTCTATGTATTCTGACTTTATACACTGATTCCTGATTTGACCTTGACTTTCTAGACTTTGTTCTAGCTTTAACCTACCCTGGAACCTGGGCTATTTCTAGACACTATTTGTCTGCCACCAACCCAGTGAATTACTTCTGTGTTGTATCATTCAACCGGGTATTCATTATCTGAGCATTTCCAGTGTGTTCCAAACGCTATCCTGTTACTCTGAAACAATATTGTATGCCAGTTTTTCCTGCCACTAGATACTAGTGTGTTCAATAATAAAATATGACTTATTTCCACTATCTGTTTTTGATATAGTAGCACAGTGGTAAATAAAGAATCAGATCATGCAGATAAAAAAATGTCCTGTACAATCGCCAGATTTTATTTCACCATTCTTTGCTGACCTGTAGGCACTGTGCATGGAATTTGTGGAGCAGTTTTATTTATGGTATAATGGAGAAATAAAGCAACAGGGAGTACGCACTTTCTGTAAACTATGTTGGCAATAATGGAAATAATAATAATATGATTTGCATCAATACTGTATACAGGTCAAATAGTGGGTAATAAGTCACGTATTATGACTATATTGTATCAGAAGGGGTCTGAGTATTGAAAACAAGGGTTAATTAGTTCCATAAATTGTGTCTTTACTTGCATTAGTATGTTGTTATTATTATCAATAATATTATTGTTGTTTGAGATAGATAGATAGATATATATATATAT
>WWET01000087.1:190060-200241 GCA_011038615.1 Limnodynastes dumerilii | reverse complement strand
GGTGGGTTGTTGTGTGTTGTGGGGGGGGGGGGGGGGGGTTGGTTTAGCTGGTGTCACATAACTTTATATGGGTATGGGTCGTCAGTATTAAAAAAACTTTTTTGAAAGGGCCATTTTCTACCAGCCAATTTTGAATTGGCTCTGTAATCAATTGATTCTGCCCCACCGAGGACAAGCATTAGCAAATCAATCCACAGTGGCGAGTGGTAAGTATTAAGTCCAGCCCTTATCCTAATCCTCACCCTTACCTTCCCTTCCATCACCCTAATCCTAACCATCCCTTCCCCACAGCCTGACCCTAAGACTCTTTTCCCCACAGCCTAACCCTAAGAGTACCCTGCCTGCAGCCTAACCTTTAGACTCACCTCCCCGTAGTTTAACCCTAAAAGTCCCAACTAACCTGTTTGGTGCGGTGGCGTGTCTGTGGCAGGCGCTGGATTTTGGAAATCATGAGTTTTTGCCAACTTGGTATACTTACTCATTCATTAATAAAAGCCTCTAATTAGTGATATTTTAGTAATTTGTGTCCAGTGTTTTACGGTTTTGTTCTTAGTTTTTGGAGCAGGGATTTGATAAATCTGGACTATCAGCAATTATGCCTTTAATGACATTTTCTCCAATATGGTGCAAAAATAAAGTACAATTAGCAACAAAAAAACACTTAGAAAATCAAGTTTTTGGAGGATGCAAATCTGGCAGTTTATTAATATGAATACAACGTTTAGGGATAAAGCAACACATGGGAAACACATACCAGATGATAATTCTAGCCACAAAGATTTGTTTACTGAAACTCTTCATCTACTTTGTACTGTATTTGTGAATTATTCATCATACAAGTATTGTCCAGACATATTTAGACTGATGGTTATAAATGAATCATGTTGTAAAGTCTCTGCAGACTAAAAAGATTAAAGAGCAGGGGCGGAACTATCATTGGTGCAACAGGTGCAGCGGCACCGGAATCCATGCTGATACAGGGGCCCACAGCCATCATCACTGCCCCACCGAAGCTCCCCACCGGGTTACCTGGGATATCATTACGGCCAAACTCTCTCGTTCCGCCTCTGTTAAATAGGAAATATAATGGCTTTTCATACTCCAAATCCAGCAAGCTTTATACAGCATTTCTGGTGATTTGCAAGCTACCATACTTTACCAGGCCAGAATTGGAGGAAATCCTCAATTTTACCAACCAGTACAACACCATCCGAAATTTAATTTTATTAAAAATATAACAGTCAGCGGTTTTACTGCCATTTATTTGACCTTAAAAACACTGGTCCAAATTATGATGAGCGGCCATTGTGAAATGTTTGAAATTAGGATGAGCGGCCATTGTGAAAGTTTTGAAATTACGATGAGCGGCCATTGTGAAATGTTTGAGAAAAATGTCTTTTGTTCTGTCACACAAGACAAATTTTTCACTTGTACACATACAGAAGGCCTGAATATTCTCAGGTTTATTGTCACGTCTTGTCAGCTAGACACTAGTGCCAGTTCTTTGGAGTATAGGATACACTTCTTTGATGAGATTTTTTAGCATCTTACTTTTGTGCTTCATTAGATATTTATTTCCATCTGCAGACATAACTTTGGTAACTTGCTGACTTGCTCTGTTCCAAAACTACTTTAGATAGTAGCTTCATCATTATTTTAATGATTTTTATAGTATGATAGAGACATTAAGTTTTTGATCAGTAGCTCATTTATTGACAGTGCATGAGGAGAATGACAATCTGGTTTGTAATGGAACCCAAGGGAAAGTACTTAAAAAAAAATAATTTTTTTTTTCAAAGCAGTGGAGCTATTGCCACATCCATTGCAGTGGGAATGAATTAATCTATTAATTTAAAGGGTAACCATGACCAAAATGCATTGCACCCAGGAGAGTAGTGAGGGTGGAGCTTGTGCACCGGGTGCTGGCAGACCAAAGTTATGCTGCAGAGCACAGCCAATAGCTATCTCCAGATCCCTAAAATACTAGTATTACATGCAATATAATATTAGGGGTCTGGAATGGCACACTACATACATGTCATGTCATTCCCCCACATTTACAAGTGGGGGAATGACGCATATTTTTATATATGTGCAGTATATTAATGGTCTGTGAATGGCACACTATATACTGCATATAAGGTGCAATTTCCAAACTCTAATATGAGCCTCATATTATAGCATATGTCATTCCCAGACTCATAATACACCACGCATCTGCTTTATATATTGTGCCATGTCCATAGATGTGGGGCAGCACAGTGGCTTAGTAAGTAGCACTTGTGTCTCACACCGCTGTTTGTGTTTGATTCCTAGACTAGGCCTTTTCTGTGTAGAGATTGTATTTTTTCCTCATATCTGTGTGGGTTTCCTCCGGGTGCTCTGGTTTCCTCCCACACACTAAAAACATTCTGGTAGAATAATTGGCTGCTGAATAATGTGGGGCAGGGACTGATAATATTCTCTGTAAAGTGCTACGTAATCTGATAGCGCTATATAATAACCTGTTAATAAATAAATAAAAAGAAGACAGAAAGGGGATGTGTAGTGGAGGGGGGTAGGGAGAGATATGTGTAAGGTAAAGGGGAGGGAGATGTGTAAATGTAAGGGGGACAGGAGGCAACCATGTGTGTGGAGGGGGAAGTGTATTGAGAGGGGGCACAAGAAGGCAGGTATGTATGACATAAGGGGGAGAGATCAAAAGGCAAATGTGTAAAAGAGGAAGGGAAATATGTAATGGGTGGGAGGAGATGTGTAATGGTGACTATCTTCATTTTCTCCACAGACTTTCAGTGCAGTAAGAATTAACATGAGGAATGAAGAGAAGAAAGCGACAACTAACATTAATTTAAGAAAAAAACAACACTTCATTTTAGCCGGCAAATGTCAGGGAACATATTCCGCTCCCTGGCACACTACACTACAGGAGGATGGGTTTATGGGGTGCCATAGCATTTACTTGCTCCAGGTTCCAGTAATCCATGCTATACCTCTGACCTCTGACATCATGCCCCAGCAGCTCTGTTATTGGACAGTTTCACACTCTGACATCAGAGCACTGTGGGAGTAAGGTCTCACTTGTACTTTAATATCATTGTTTTGGCACGGAGGAGTTTCCTTCTGGCAGGTGCTGGCTCATGCTATATAATGAGATCGCAGGAGCTAATTAAATTTCATCTTTTTATACAATGTCTTCTGTTATTTCAGCATAATATTTGCTGTCGTTGTGTTCCTGATGTCAGTCAGTTCATCACATTCCATTAGCAGGGTAATTATTTTTTTTAGCTTCCCTGTCTCTTTAATCCCATTATTCAAGATTGCTGCCTGTTGAATCTATGCTGAGAACGCTACATAGGTCATCTTTATATAGAAACATTTCCAAATTGAAATTTGATAATTACTGAAAATTACTATTGTTCAGCTTTGCTCTGCCTGACCAGATTCTTTCACCAAATAGGCTCAGGTTACAATTATGCCGTGCAATGGCCCTATAACCTTCCGGAATACTGACTCAACCACCACTTAGTTTAAAACACTGAAGCTAGTTGACTTTTATTAAATTCTATTTTTTTATGACTTTTAGACAACAGCCATCCTGGTTGCCAACATCATTATATTGTATTAACAGGTTTTATATAGCGTTATCACATTATGTATCGCTTTACAGAGAATATTTCACATTCACTTCAGTCCCTGCCCCATTGGAGCTACATTTTAAGCTGTCTACCACAGACATAGACCCAGACATTAGGGTTAATTTACAAAGCAGCCAATTAACCTACCAGCAAGTTTTTGGGAATGTGGGAGAAAACGTGGGGAAACCCATGCAGACACAGGGAGAACATACGAACTCCACACAAATAAGGCCTTTTAGGATTAAGCTGCGGCAATTAAACTCAAGACATCAGCACTGTGAGACACAAGTGCTACTCATGGTTATGCCCACAAATGTTGCTGTTAGCTTGATGATATTGCAAAGTTGCACTCCATTACATTCTTAATTATATTCCAAATATATGGCATTGCCTGAGCTGCATCTCAGGAATTTAACTACCCATATTTTCATGGCTGCAGTCTTCTCCTTATTTAATCTATTTGCATCAGATAAATTAGAGCTTAACACCTAATTAAAAAAATAATTTGAAGGAAATAAAGGAGGTCTGGTTTGAATGAACAATAGATTTTAATCTTTACTCTGTTGTCTTTTCTATTTGTACCTGTATATAAAATATACATATAAAACGCACAGTCATTCTGCTTTATAAAGAAATTGTCAATACATACTTATTAAAAAATATTGCAAAACCAATTTCCAATTTCTTAGCTCTCTTACTATCTCTTTAAAAGGTTCACAAATAAAGCAAATATTTTAGATCTGTCACTGTATTTTTGAATAAAATATACACAGTAAAAACATTAATATATTTGAAAAACATTTTATTTCAAAATTGTAAACTTACTGCACTGTCACTGCTAGATACCGAGGAAATAGTGCAATTCCGAAACAAGAAATTTTACCATCATATAAAATATTGGACCGGATCCAGACTTTAGTGTCAGATCCAGGGTTCATAAGACTCCTACCTTAATATTTCTAATGTGATCTCATTTGAAATGGGAATGAATCACAAAAGGGCAACATGTAAAGGGCAAGTCTATACCATATCATTCCCGTATATAATAAGAAATCTATAATAATTGTACATACACAAACACACGCTGTGCCATATCGCTAGATTATCCTCCCTTGCATGCTATGAGAACAGCATGCTCCTCCCTCACATCAATATAAACTCCACAAAAGGCTGTATCTTTCCTTAAGTTTAAGATTAATGACAAAGGAATGAAGCCTTAAATAACAAATGAATGCTATTATTAACTTTTTGTTTTACTACATATATTGCAAAGTTATATTTGTCCTTTTGAATATTAAAGCTTAAATTGGGAAGTATTATTTTATGTAAATCACAGCTGTGTCTTATACAAAGTCAAGGTAAAGTCTCTCTTTTACTGATTGACCATCAGTAACAGCACAGCTCATGTCACCACTGCCGATCGACATACTTACCCATTCATTGATTTGGAAATGCCGTCACAGACCCGTCCCACCACTGCAGGGTCACTGACTTAGGGTCACGCTGCATGGAAGGGATTCATGTGATATACTCATGAATGATACAAGCAGTTTAGAAGGGATTCTTACCCTACACTGATGTACATAGTTCAACTGAACCAGTTATCAGAATCTCTATCAGAAATGTGGGCAGATGTTAAAGGTAAGCTTAGCACACTCGGAGTAAGAGCAGGCTGCCATTTTATTGAATCAGTCACTGCCTTCTGCGGTGGTTGGGGGTGGGATCAAGGAACAGAAAGAAGAGAGGAGATAGAGCAGGCAAGCAAACTGAATCCCAGCACCCACTCTACTGTCAAAAAAGCATCCGAATAACTAAAGGCATAGAAGTCTGGATCTTGTAGATCCAGATCCACATGTAGATCACAGCAAATTTTTCGGAAGTCTGGATCCGGTCCATTGCTACTGGGGTGGAATATAAAATTCAACAGGAGCCAGTGGCATCATAAGTACACAAGTTGACTCAATGCAAATAGTCCACAAAAGCTCAGAAGTGATGATGAACTGATGAACAAATAGTTGTGTGACTAATGACTACCAGCCTTGGTAAATGGGGGAGTGTCTGCTTATACTCTCATCTAAACTCCCATTACCTTCAGAGAGCATGCTTAGTGCTTCATCAGTTTGTTGGCTATTCCCCATCTCAGCCTTGTTTTGGTCCTGGATGTAGCCAGGATAGTTCAGGAAGGAACCAACTCCACCGTTTTTTGCTGTCTCAGCAGCAGATGAACTGGTCAGATGGTCCCATGGGATTTCTTTCTGCTGCAAACTGAAATCAATATCCCATCCCGTCCATCCATACAAAGCCAGAGTAAACAGGAAACCCTGTGATGGATTCAGTATGCCCTACAAAGGAGAAAGGCTGATGTCAATCGTTAATCAGGAATATAATAATTATTATTACATAACATATATTCATCATTTATCTACCAAACAGAAGAAAAATTTTGGAAAGACACATCTTTCCATGGCAATGGATAGACTTTAAAGAGGGAAAACAGATGAGGGATCATCACAAAGAGCACACATCTGTACAATGTTCACCAAATGGGACTTCTAAACTAACCTGTTTATAAGATATTGCTAGAGAATGTACAATATGTGACCTCTGTTTTAACTCAGTTTAGATGATCTGGTCATGTCAAAAGATTTTTATACCTTGTAAAACTGCTCACAAATCACCTGACCTATATGTGATATTTTTTTTTCTTTTAAAAGATGGACAATTATTTTTAATATTTTAATATTTATCAGGGTGAGACTGTAATAAGGTCAATAACAATGAGAAATACTAAGCTGTATTCCAAATTGATTCATGCTATAATCTATATTATAATTGGGTCAATCAATCGATAATCAGTTCGTTGGCACAATTAAATGTATAGTATGCAGCCAGCTTAATAGTGACCACAGACTGGCAGATAATTTGGTCAATATTCCCTCCATTCTGTCCCGACCCAAATAGCATCAAGCCAGCAGTGAAATAGCTCAGACTGCACAAATGATCGGTCCATTTAACCATTTTTATGTAGTTCCAACATATCAGTTAATGCCATACACTTTACGATAATCCAATGATGTGTCTGATTATCATATAGCGTTTAGCACTTTGTTACATACAATTTTGCTTATAGGAGATACCTTGACAATGATGTGTGACTTATCTCAATATAATTAAGCAACATCTCATGTTTCAAATAGGGGGCCAGATTTACTAAGCTGCGGGTTTGGAAAAGTGGAGATGTTGTCTGTAGCAACCAATCAGATTCTAGCTCTCACTTTCTTTTTCCTTAATAGAGAATGTCAGCTAAAATCTGATTGGTTGCTATGGGCAACATCTCCACTTTTCCAAACCTGCAGCTTAGTAAATCTGTACCAGGGAATGATTTTGATTTGTTTCATAGCAAACAGTCGTTTAATTTTTTTTTTCATCGTAGTCCATACCCTCCAACATGACCCATTCCATTAGGTACAAAATACTCTGGTTCTCAGTTCCCAACTGTCAGTTACTATGGTAACCACCTTTGAAGGAGACAAATAGTTTTTTAAATATCAGTTTAATTCACCAGGTGAGTGTGACAGTTGAAAGCTCAGGTACAGAGTATATTGTACCTAATAGAATGTTGTAGGGTCTGATAGTCCCTCATGTGACTAGGGTTAGAAAGGTAATAACAACTAAGGAACATAACTTAGGAAACTTATTACATATTCCTTGACTAGTTAATGTTAAAAAAACAAACCCCTTTAATTTAATGATTAGGTAATATTTTATTATTATTATAATAGTTTAAATAACTACCATATATAGAACAATCACAGGAAGTGTATATTGCATAGTGTGTATTTCATTAGTCACGGCTTGTGAGGTGATTACAGTCATGCTTGGCTTACCATAATGAACCATGTGGTGAGAGCTGCATTTCTGACATATTTCAGGTGCTCTCCATTCATGTC
Source organism: Limnodynastes dumerilii (assembly GCA_011038615.1). Taxonomy (NCBI): domain Eukaryota; kingdom Metazoa; phylum Chordata; class Amphibia; order Anura; family Limnodynastidae; genus Limnodynastes; species Limnodynastes dumerilii. Next base: position 192,656 of record WWET01000087.1, on the reverse strand, counting down.
TGGTTGCATTTCCAGGTAGAACAAAATAATCTCATTGATAATATTGGACAACCAACTGATAAAAAAATAAAAATAAAACAATATTACTAAACCTTAAGGTTAAATTACAGGTCCGGATTCACAGTTTAGTAATTTTCGCCTTACCTACGTTGTTTTAAGAATTGAGCTACTACGCATGCATTGTAGCTTATTGACACTATCTACGAACCATTTCTGTACGTGGATTGCATAAGCGTGGTCTTTAGACTGTACTTACGCAATCTACATACAGAAATGGTACGTAGAAAGCGTAAAAAAGCTACTACACATGCGTAGTAGCTCAATTCTAAAAACAACATACGTAAGATGAAAACTCCGAAACTGTAAATCCGGACCACAATTTCTGTCCCTGAAACACACACACACCTCTCTTTGTAGCAAAAAAGCTACTCAGTGGAGTAGGAAAATACATGGAAGAGATAAGTTTTAAAATAACAGTATCCTTTAAGGATGAGGCTGAGAGTATAGCTGAGTACATACCACACTTGTTTCTCACAATTCAATTTCTTTCGCGATTTTTGTAACGACAGGCTCTCACGGTGTTTCTGCCGATGAATCGCTCATTGGGCAAATTAAGCTGTCTATAAAATGATTTCAAACGATGCCATTACTGATCACACAATATCGTTTGATCGTGCATGCATACACACTCGCCCGATAGCGTGTAAATCAGTTGTTTAATCGTTTGATTGGACCAGTTATTGGGTAAAACAAGTGTAGTGCGTGCCCAGCATTAGGGCAAGTGTAGCTACAAGCAAAAACCATTCTGAACTTACAAGGGAAGGCAAATATATAATAGAATTTGAGTTGAGACATAAAGATTCCAACTCAGATTTACAAATTCAACATAAAGCCTTGCAGTATGTGAGTTCTATGTGCAAAAGCTAAGTATTTTCGCTGCAGGCAAATGATAAATTGCAACCCTCTGTCACAACATGGTTTTGCGCAGATCTACACTTTCCACTGCTTTGCCCTTACTCTCAGACTCTGGATCAGCCTCAGTGTTGTTAAAATATTATAGCATACTGTGGTTATGCTAGAAATTAAATGTTTTATATTTAAGGAAAATACTTGGAACAGATAAGAGGATTTTATAAATACAAGAAATAAAATTAGGCTGTATGTTAATAAAAATGTTCTACTCATATAGGGCCTGATCCAGACCCTGCACGCTTTCCATACATCTGTCAGCCCGCACAGGAGTCAACTCCCCCTGTTACTCCCTTCCCTTGTGCGCATATTTGTGTGATATACACTGCCATAGGGCAGCCTTAAGTCACACAGAACACATCCAAACGCTGATCCGCTCATAAATACCTAAACCCACCCTAACTGTGCAATTTAAACTGCTTCCAACCACCCACCCACCTTGTCGGGTGTAAGGGAAGCACAGCCCCTTTCCACGGAATATCTATCGCATGGAACTAAGTTCCGTACGATAGAAGTTACGTGCGTAAAATGTGATGTGCCCTCAAAACAGTTCACTTACACACTTGCGTGCATAAGTGTGGTAACGCATGTTAGGCTGGATACGGTTCATAATGTTTAAACATTCTGAGCCCTATAGTGTTCAGGGAAATTATGATTGAAAAGAATAACTAATAAAGCTAAAACTTAGACAGTTGACCTCTGACTAGGAATGTTCTGCTGTCATTTGCAAACTGAGAAAAGTATGGTCACATGATCCTGTGTGCAGTATGATCAGCATACTAGTGATTTCTGTAATCTGATCTTTATGGAAAGAATGAACTGAAGTCCAGATAAACAGAATGACTTCAGTTTAAAACAAGGAAAGTGTCCAGTGCTTACTACAAGCAACAAAAAAATGCACAAACAAAGTGATTGGTGAAATAACCGGTTATATTTAAGGTAAGAAGAAACACTGAGTCACTGTAGTGTGATCCACAAGTTGATGTAGGATAATATATCCACAATAGTGTCAGCGGGAGGGAAGAACAACCACAGTAGTGTCAAAGGGAAGAAGTCATACATATGACAATAAACTCTTTGTATGTGGGCGCCTTCACTAGCTGGAGATAGACTGTGTATGGAGTATAAGGACAGGGATAGGTGCGGCCTGGTAATTAAACAGTCTATTACCAATTACCAATTTACAGGCACGTGTAAATTATATCCCGGTCACCAGAGGAGTTATGCTGCTGGTGCGAGCATGGTCAGTCTGTGAGGCCTCTGGAGTATAGCAGGGAGGGGGTATGAGGAAGTCCAGTAACCTCCTATAACATTCCCAGATGAATAACAAACTATCCACTTTACTGTCCTTTTCCAATGATGCTTCAAGCCAGTCCATTTTACACACATAGGGCCTGATCCAGACCTACGACCGCGAGCGCCCGCGAGTGTAGCGTATGATCGCCCGGGCATATAAACTTTCACGCCCATGACACTCCCATTGATTGTACCTACTTACGGCGGCTGAACCCTACCCTAAGTTTTTCCAGCGTATGTGCGAATTTTGGTACCGATACGCTGGTCGTACTGGGCTTAGCACGCCCATACTGTACAATTTAAATGGCTATCCCCGCCTCTGTGTAGTAAC
>WWET01000087.1:161359-172832 GCA_011038615.1 Limnodynastes dumerilii | reverse complement strand
TGCTGATCTCCTAACCACTAGGTAAGCATCCACTGCATAGCAGAACAACCACCAAAAGCTTGCACTGTAAAATAGCTGGATCCACATCTGTAATGAAAACATAGAAATGTATTTAGTCACCGATATTGTAGCTCACTGCTGCCCTTGTGTGTTTTTGCTTGTAGTACTAGTATTCCAAGTGGCTCCTAGACATTGCCTCCAACACATGGCTATAAACAAGACTGTGAGTAATACCAGGGCTGGCTCTGGGCTTAGACCATACAGATAGTGCACCACTGCTCCGGAGGGACACCTAGTAAACTTGCTGGTGAGATTAGCTGCAATTTAAGAAGCATCAGATACAATCTTGCTTAGGGCACAAAACTTACCAGGACCAATCCTAAGTAGCACTGTGAGCAGATGGGATGTTCATCCTTTACCAGTCTTTTATAAGATCAGACAAGTGATTTATTAAGAGATACAATGCACTAATTTGAAAGCCATATTACCTAGCTGTTCACTTAAGTGGGACATTTTGTTTACATCAAATTGAAAATTACTCTTCATGGTTATAATGTTGAGAAAATACTGATATTTAGACTGTTATTTAGATAGGAAACATCACCTCTCAACTCTAATACTGTTTGCAACAGATGATACATGACTCCCTTGAAATCAACATGGTTTACTCCAGGAGTAACTTTCCTCTCTTTGGACCTGATTCACACTTAAGAATCTTCTTAAAATAAGAACTTAAAATCACTCCTGGGCAAAACCATGTTGATTGCAGGGGGAATTAATGTAATTGTATTCTTTGCATGCAGGGATATATCTTTGAATTGCTTACTGCACACAGATACTGACCAGCTTTACTATCACACTGTTATTTAGACTTGGGATAGGAAACATCACCTCTCAACTCTAATACTGTTTGCAACAGATGAAATATGACTACCCTGCAATCAACATGGTTTTGCCCAGGTGTAACTTTAAGTTCTTATTTTAAGAAGATTCTTAAGTGTGAATCAGGTCCTTTATTTCAAGCTGCTTCTTAAGTCTGTAGCGTGAAATCTGGTGCGCATATGCTCAAATGATACAGTTAGTCTTACTTACGCAAATGGAAATGTTACTAATCATTATATAACCATTCTGGTTAGTAACAAACAGATGGTAAGATGGTCCTGCTCACAAGCCTACAATCTATATAGGAGCCTCAATGTTTATATTAAGCAAACGCTCTTAAAGTTTGGTTAGTGGCAAACATAGGGACATCGATCAGATACTGCGAGGCTGTACGTGACATTAATGGAAAAGGACACAGAAATTAGAATCTAAAAGTGTTTATGCCTCTGATTGCCATCTCATTTATTGGTTTACCACCAAACTATTCTTTTTAATAAATGGCTGAGTAACTGAAGTAAGCGTAAACATTTGGACAAGCATCTGTGCTTATCCCTGTAACCGCTTTCTGTCACACTATTGTATGTTCTAATATGCCCCAAAGACTTCAAACTCACTCTCAACATCGGCCATAAAAGCAACAGGGTTTTAATAATTGTACTTACAGCACTTCCAACACAAAAAGCAATAGGCCAATCATATGTGGAGTTCTTTATAGATATATTGCCAATAAATGATGGGGACGATATCCATACTGTTGATCGGAGTGTAACACCTGAAATAAAAATTACATGTTTGTCAGATTAACTTTACAGCAACTTTTAATATTATGATGTCAAGACCAAGAAGGTATGATGGAGGCTATGCCTAATTACTTAGATTATGGGTGACTCCTGGAGTAGCCCCAGCACCTGCATGTCCCCTAAATTATAGAAGAGTGATGTGAAATCTTCATGACTCAGTTTGCGAGTGGAAGCCCCCCATGGGAAGTTGTCAAAATTGTCATTTATAGCATTAATGAGTATTAGTGCTTATACACAAAATGGGAAAATCAATGATCAACTACCCAAATGGAAATCTAAATGACATAAGGACACAACTGAGATATATATATCCAATTGTGATAAGAAGCTAATCCTTCAGGAAGACATTGAACAGGACTGGCTTACTAGGATGGATCAACAGATGGCAAATATACATCTGACCTTACAAGATTTAAGAAGAATAAACTCCTCAAGGTTCAGAGAGACTACGAGGAGAACCAGGTATATGCCTGATTCTCTGGCACAGAGAAACAGCTTCCACCACCACATCGCAGACCCTACCGTAAGAGACCCTACATCAATCAGGGCGCCTTTGAAGCTTCATTGGGGCCAAATACCAGCGACAGTGATGCTGATACTTCTTCACAGATTCAAGTCTTTTCCAACCAGCAGGGTTTTCTTGACAAACCTCCCGCAGAGGTCAGAGGACGGACTACTACTGGAGGCAGAAGAGGGCAACAAGGCGGGGAGCCAAGTGCAGACGCACAAAGAACCACTCACTCGAAGAGAACTTAGTGTTTAACATATCTTCAAGAAATCTGACAGCACTGAGCCGTCTGTCCTGAACAAAGGTTTGTCATTTGTTCCTACTACGTATTTTGATGCTTTTCAGGTTAAAGTGGAATAACACCGTATTGACAGATCCTTGAGACTCAAAGAGTTCTTTAGTAGGACAAATCTGTCAGAAGAAACCACGAGCGATGTCCCCCTGGCCTTAAAACCTAAATCCCACTTTGACCCTGTCTCTAGTAATCCTTCATTGAAGACGTTCTCATGATTACTAGATGTGTCCATCACTAAAGCCGCTAAACAATTACCTCACACAGCGGACAGTTTAACTAAAATTCAGAAAGAGGCATTAAAAAATCTTAGACAGGATGGGCCTGATCCAGAGCTACGACCGCAAGTGAGCGTACGCTCATCGTATGCGAAAATTAGTGAAAAAATTCGCACCGCGCATGCCCAGTATGACAGCTTCCGGTCGCCTGAACGTCATGAGCGAATAGCGGTCGTATTGTGAGCTAATTTTTCGCTCGAGGGGCGTGCGTTCAGTACGACGGTCGCCTGGGCGCCCGTTTTACTACAGGGAGGCGGGGATAGCCATTTAAATTGTACAGTATGGGCGTGCTAAGCCCGTACGCTCAGCGTATTTTGTGCGAAATTTCGTACGGCCGACGGTCGTACCCAGTGTAGGGTATAGGCGCCGTAAGCAGCTACTTTACTATGGGAGTGTTAGGGGCGTGCATGTTTATTCGGACGGTCGAACGTACGCATTCGCCCGCCGTGCAAATTTTCGTAGCGCTGGATCAGGCCCGATGACTCAATAGTTATACGTCCTGCGGATAAAGGGGGTGCATTAGTCATTCAGAACAAAAGTGACTACTGCGAGGAAATCAACAGACAATTGGCAGATCAGAACGTATATCTGACATTAGATAATAAAACTACGGCAAGATTCCAATTACAGCTCCAGACTATACTACAACAAGCTACAGATCGAGGTGATATTTCACCCAAATTGAAGGATGCTTTATACGTCAAATACCCGATATTGCTGATCTTATATACACTGCCGAAAGTGCATAAATCATGTGTCACGCAAACTCTGCAGACTCTATAATCAAATTCACATTCTGCATGAGTCGCACCGAAATTGATCTCTTGGATGTACACATTCAGCTACAACACCAGAGGGTGGTCACATCCATGTTCAAGAAACCAACAGATCGCAACACGGTTTTACACGCACAGAGTCATCATCCCGGTGCCCTTATTAAGGGTCTTCTATGCGCTCAATTGGTCAGAACCAAACGCATAAATAGCAGCCATGATGTGGCTGAACTACAAATGAATCAAGCCCTAATGGACTTTGCTCGGATCCCATGGGTCACCCGTTACCATCATCTCAGTTTTTTTCATAAAAGGGCAGCACGCTCTTTATGGCCCTTGGTGAGTATGGATTCCTCCATCCCGGTCTTCAAGAATAAAACCTTATTACCCAGCCATACAAGGGGAAAAAGTCTACGGGATCTGTTATGTAAAAATGATGTGGGCAATATACAGCCCAGCACTGAGGGTAACTTCTTGAGCCGCCAACCAGGCTGCTATCCATGCACTGGGTGCACTACTTGCACTCAGATGGACACTGGTCCTTATTTTATTCATCCAATCAATCAGCGAAAATTCCACATATCCTTGGTGATTATGTGCAGCACCAAATTTGTAATCTATGTAATCCGGTGTCCCTGCATGAAACTATATGTGGGAAAAACAATTCGCAAACTAAAAGAGAGACTGGCATTACACAAATCTGCAGTCAAGGCCAGTCATGACGGGAAGGATGTTGACACATTGGTCCTAGATGGTTCATACCTTACGGGACCTTAAATGGATGGGTATTGACCATGTTCCCCCACCATTCCGGGGAGGGGGGGGTGACCGCGAAAATATCCTATTGCAACGGGACTGCAAATGGATATATAGACTTGTAGCACTGAGCCCATCTGGTCTGAATGAGACTGTTCCACTTAACTGCTTTCTATAAAAATCTTTTTTGGTGCTGATTATTCCCTTTGTGATTGATACACATCTTGCTTTCTCTGTGCTGAATATAATAGTGATTTATACAGTGACCTCTTGGTTAATAATAATTGATGTTTTATGTCTTTGGCATATATAGATCTCTTACTCATCCTATGTAATCCTCCTGATTCTTCATATGTTTTCCTTTTTTTCATCTTTCCTTTGATGCCCTTTTTAGTGTTTTTAATATTAAGTGCTTGGTATTTTTTATGATTTAATACATGTTTGTTTAGTTCTTCAAATTCTTACATATCTTATGTCTCCCTTAATATTTATTCATTTGTTTTTATTTTTGCTTACAGAGCCGCCGCTGACACTGTGTGCCTATGTGTGCCTGTGTGCCCAGGTTTGGTGAGCCCCGCCTCTGTTGCAGCGGTAACGTTGCAGGAAATACTATCCTGGGTTCTTCCTGCCTGGAGGCGTGGCGGTGTCGGTGGTGAGCGGTGAGCATGTCTTTCTTTATCTATTTAAACTTTGTCTTTTGGGTGATATGGTTGTTCTTTGTTTGCTGTGTGACTTACCTGTATATACCCTGATGAAAATCGTCCCATGACGATTGAAACGTGGGATTTGTTTTGCTATGATGAGCATTAAATAAAACTACAGTTGCTTTTTTCACCATTATAAGTCTCCAGAGTGCCTGCTATATTTGTGGATTTTGTATATATACATATAGCAACGTATCGAACATATGTTAAAAACAGCGTGTAGAAAATACCAGGTGAGTAACCGAGTCTGCCACAGCATCATGGAATTTGGTAGCAGCGCTTCTGCAGTCCACAGAACACCTGGGTACACAAAGATATGTGAGAGGTCAGGTCCGTCGGGCCTAAGGCCTGGTCGTAGAGAGGCTTCCCCCACCCCGTCTCCTCAATCGTTAAAGAGAGGACAGTCCCTTTAACGGAACATGCGGCGTACATACGCCGACGCTTACAACATCGTATTAAGGTTGTGCACATGGGCACAACCTACAAGACAGGGAAATTACGCAGGCACCGTACATAATTCCCCTGTCATACATAATTCCCCTGTGTTAAGATTTGGGTGGAGGTACTGTCAGCGATGGTTACGATAGATAATGTGCTGCTGGTAATTTGGTATAGTGTGTACACATTATCGCCATTCTCATCAGGACTTGCAATCATCAGTGAAATTGTAAGAGCCATCTCATTTCAAGAATAATTGCATAGGTGTGTACCCAACATTATGGATTAGATCCTCAGATCTGCTTATTAAGTGATTGGATCTCCGATACATGGGATCTAACTCTACAGGTTCAGCATAACCATGTTGCAGTGTGACTGCACCACTAACCAATCCCCTCACATGGAGAAACCTTCTACCTTAACTTTTTCATACTAAGCCGGAATGCCCAGCCCACCAAGCCAAGCCAACCAAGCCCAGTCGCATCTGTCAGAAGTGTCACTGCTCTGAATAAAAAAATGTGTTCCAACAGATAACATGAGGAAAATTGGAAGTCTAGGTCCGACTCAAAAGATATAAAGAGACCATCTTATCTGCCACCATATAGGTTTCACAATATAAAAAATATTCAACATATAATATATCTACAAAGCCATCACTACACCCAGAAAGCATTTCTTCATCCAACAACAAAAACATATATTCAGTGGAAGCAGGAGTTGGAATTTAGACATATTACTAATTTGTTGCTGCTATAGTTTTGTGATCCTGACAGGAGGTGATGTGCAGATACTAATCTAATTGATTTAAGGTCATGTGTTGGCCGACCTTAAATTCTCTGTGTTCTTCATGAGTTTTCTCTGTGTTTTTTTATTTCCTACCACACTAAAGTGTGTTTGTGTGTGTGTGTGTGTGTGTGTGTGTGTGTTTCTCTGATAGGGAATTTAGACAGAGCAGGCACTAAGGGAATACACAAACATTTGCTGTACATTGTTTTAATGAATGAATGAATGAATCAATCAATCAATCAATGAATAATGGCAACATTTTCAGTTTATGTAAGTTTATTCCTGCTGTTTTCCTAATTGTACAACTAGGGCCACCATCATGGAGGCGGGCAGCTGGGACTACTGTCCTGGGCCCGCAGCTGATGGGAGCACGCCATCATTACAGGGCTAATGCACAGGGAAGAATTTCCCTTTGCACCGGCAAAATGGTAGTGCAGGTCCACGGGTCCCCGCCCATGTGATGTCACCGATGACACGGGTGTGTCCCGGGCCCCACCAATTCTAAAGGCGGCCCTGAGTACAACAGAAACATTAGAAAGAAGAAACAATGGAAAGTGTGAAGATTTATAAATAGAAGGGAAGAGGAATCAGCTTGTAAATAAATGGGGATGTGGGAGGAGTAGAAGAGGAGATGAACCTACTTTTATAAGGGATATATTATCATGAAATCACCTGTTATTCAGAATAAGTACTCCATCCCATAATGATACTACTGCAGACCAGGAAGCTCAAATGGTCGTTTAATATCTTTTAATTCTACCCAAAATATTAAAAAATGAAATACATCCAAATAATACAGAATGATATAAGCTTTATTGGGAACCTATGTGTTGCTGGTAATTCATTATATATTTTTCGAAATCCATTAGCAAAGATGGAGCTGTACAGAAACTTCCTGCCCCATCCTTATGCTATTTATTACCCTTACCCTCCCCTTCCATTACCCTAACACTAACTCTCCCTTCCCTGCAGCCTAACCCTAAGGGCCAGATTTACTAAGCTGCAGGTTTGGAAAAGTGGAGATGTTTCCTATAGCAACCAATCAGATTCTAGTTCTCACTCTCCTATTACATACTAGAGAATGTCAGCTAGAATCTTATTGGTTGCTATGGGCAACATCTCCACTTTTCCAAACCCGCAGCTAAGTGAATCTGGCCCTAAGTCTCCTCTTCTCCCATCTATCTACTCCCCGCAGCCTAACCCTAAAACTACCCTACTAAATTACATTTCCTCCACTGCACTAATCAGAAGAGTCGGGTCCGGCAGCGGTTCTGCGGCAGGATTTTCGAAATGGGGACATGTTCTAAAATACACACAGCCAACAATTAACTGTCAGCAGTGTGTAGATCTAAAATGTGGGTCGGCAGCGGTGCATGCAACCCCAATCCATGGACCCTGCCTTAAAACTTCTGCATCATCCGCACTTGGGATGGCGCAAAAATCTGAGCACACCCTCGCTGTACTAGCTGAATACTTCCTCCCTCCCACATAGCAGAAGCTCCCGTCCATACCGCCCCACCTTCAGAAATGGACCTAGGACAGAACTCTGGATGCAGATCTGTCTGGGGAATGGGCTGCTTGCAAAAAGTGGATGTTTTCCAATCCTACAATTAGAAAATGAAAATGTTTTGCAATTCTGGATTTGGTCCTAAATTTCTTGTCTTTCCCAGTGTTTTCCAAGCTGTTACACTGTACATTCTTGTATTCATGTAAAGCTGTCTGGGGAGCATGGACGTTATGTAAGAGTCTCCTCTCACATGCTTAAGACGTAATTGTTACTCTCACATGCATAACACGTAAATCTCAATCTGGACTATTAAAATGAATATAAAATGGTAAAATGATATAGGTCATAATAAAAAACATGCATGTAAAGCTATATACAAACATATCACATGTTGCTTTCTTCTTACCTAAGCATCCCAGCAAGTCACAGATAATGACTAGTAGAAGTATCCTGGATGAAGATGGTTTGGGCAAGGTAGATCTCCCCCTTTTTCTGTAACCTTGTTTTGTTTTCGGTAGCAGTTGAACAGTGGTCAGCAGAAGACTTACTAGCCCACTAGCAATACAGAGAGACCCAAACACCTTTGGCTGGAAGTCTAGCACAAGTTGGGTGGCAGGATCCCTATTGAGACAGCAGAAAGTCTCCAGCCGGGGAGAAGCCATGACTTCCAGCACACACAAGGCAGAGAAGAGAGAGGATAATTGTTAATCAAATTCCCTCTTGACTTTTAGGCTTCATCTTTCAGTGCTGTTCATCACGAGTTTACTCTGGTCATGTGCTTTACAATCCCTAAAGCTATGTCTCTGCTTCGCCTCAATGAATGACTCAGAAGACTTTGCCAGCTTGTATTATAGTGGTCACACTTTCATACTATGTCTTATACACTGTAATTAATTGTAACTAATCATGCAGCATATGACAATCTAAAGTGCTAGTAATGTAAGTAAACAATGCCTAATATTTAGCTTCGGTGACTCACGGTGCCATCCTGTAGAAAACAGGAATTTGCATTTTATGTAACCTCCTGCGTTAAGGGAAAATCAAGTATTTCTGCTTTTCTCTCGAGGCTTGTACAGACTGGAAACACTGGAAACTCATCTGACATGTTCAGTTACGAAACAATACATCCAAAAATGAAGCTGAAAGACACCATACTGAAAAATAAGGACAAACTGGTCTGCATTTAAATCAGCATATGTGGCCATGAACTACTACAGCAAATGTGTAAATGTTCATTCATTGTAATGTGTAACTGTTATTCATTTTGACACTATTGGGGTCAGAGTAAAACGTTATCTAGTTAATTTCTCACAATTTATATAAACACCTCCCATGAATTTTAGTTATAAACAAATCCTCAATATAATAACTCGCCTCTGTGTGGCATTGTCATGTAGGAGGTATGTATAGTATTGACATGCATGCAGCTTACTCTCATAGGGCCGCATCCAGACCTAATAACGTCAGGTCACTTACGCAAGCAAGGTGTGTAAGTGGCCTGAATTGACTGGAGGGCTCAGTTCCGTATGAGCCCAATCGCAAGCAAATGGGCTGTGCTTCCCCTCCACATGCTAAAGTGGGTGGGAGGAAGCATTGTACATTGTGGGAGGGGGCTCCCACACTGGTGTGGATCAGTGGTTGTATGGACCGCTGACCTGCCCGATGGACTTAAGGCAGACTTATGGCAGCGCAAGCTGCAATAAAACCCGCATGAGAGAGGAAAGTGACAGCGGATCCTGCACTCCCTTCTCTCTGTCAGACGGACAGACCACCATGCATACGGAAAGCGTGCAGGAGTCTGGATCCGGTCCATAGTGCCGGATCCAGAGTTACTACCAATAGCCTACTTACACATGCAAGGTGCATAAGTGGATTGATTTGACTGGGGGCGAACGTAACACTAACGTACCTACCAATGTATGGAACAGTAGAAATGGGCTGTGCTTCCCCTTCGTCCGCCATGGTGGGAGTAGGGAAGCATTCAAATGATATGTATGGGAGGGATTAAGTATGTATGAGTGGATCATCGGTTGGACGGACTGCTGATCCACTCGTGTGACTTAAGACTTCCCTATGGCAGCGTAAGCCACACAATTATCCACACAGGAGAGGGGAGTGACAGAGTGAATGCATTCCATTACGATCAAAGTGCGTACTTTAAAATGGGTCTGGATACTAAGCGTCTGTTAAGCACAATTTTTAATAAGATGTTTAGGGCTCTGAATATGATCACAAGGGGGTTTGATATGCATGCTTCAGTTTTTAACTGTACTAAATTGAATTGCACTAAATTGCCAATGTTTTCACTATACTGGTCTTTTATTGAAATTGTAAGTGTTTTTTCATGTAAAACCAAGATAAAGTTCATTTAAGTCTATTTATTCTCACACTTCAGAGTATTTAACTTTTTAAATCCACTAAATTGTGCAGCATGTGGTGACCAATCACGTGGTTTCCTTATGCATAGGAGAGTATAGTTGGGGGGAGGGCCAGTAAAAAGGTAATGTCTGATGGACAGCATAGCACATAATGAAATACAATATAAATATAAAAATATCACACAAATACAATAAAGTGAAGCAAGCACAGACAGCAAGACAAAAAGCGAGGTGTCAAGCTTGGCAGATCAGGGAGGAGGGGATAGATTGTAGTGCGAGGTTGAGAGGGAGCCACCAGGTGGGGACGGGGTAAAAGGGTAGCAAAGAGAGACAAGAGGGTATGAAGTGAGCAGGGAGTGGTGTAGGAGGGAACAACAATGGAGGGACCTGTTCACGTGAGCTAACACACTAAGTGGGAGGGCTGAACTTACAGAAGACATAAGGAGAGGGAAGGAAGTGGACTGTTGGTGCGAGTGGAGGAGAGAGGGAAGAAAAAAGCAGCCATAAATGTAGGATGCAGGACCGTATTCAGACTACCGGATGTATAGCATATACGTCCGGAGATTCCCGTTTTTTACTACTGCGCATGCGTAGTCAATTTTTTACGTAATCTACATATCTTTTCCTTACGTAGATTGTGTATATGCGGTCTTAAAGATTACTCTTGTCAAGTCGCTTCTGAACAACAAACATCGTCAGAAGCGTCTTACCTGGGCTAAAGAAAGAAAGAACTGGTCTGTTGCTCAGTGGTCCAAAGTCCTCTTTTCTGATGAGAGCAAATTCTGCATCTCATTTAGAAACCAAGGTCCCAGAGTCTGGTGGAAGAATGCTGATAGCATCCATGCCATGCTGCATTGAGGCAGTAATTTGTGCAGAAGGGGCCAAACCAGGTACTGAGTACATATGCATGATTATACTTTTCAGAGGGCTGACATTTCTGTATTTAAACCCCCCCCCTTTTTTTTTTTTCATGTAATATTCTAATTTTGTGACATTTTGCTTTTGGGGTTCTCATAAGCTGTAAGCCATATTTATCAAAATTAATACAAATAAAGGCTTGAAATATCTCACTTTGCATGTAATGAGTCTATATAATATATTAGTTACACCTTTTAAGTTGAATTACTGAAATAAATGAACTTTTGAACGATATTCAAATTTTTTGAGTTTCACCTGTTGAAGGTAACAGTGTTGTTACACAACAATACTTACTTGTGTGTCACCGCGCTGCCTGGGATCCTACAACATGTCACACATTACATGACATGAGTGCAGAGGCGGCCCTAGGGTTTGCGGGGCCCTAGGCGGACCGCCCCCCCCCAAAAAAAAAGGACCCTTTTTTTTATTTTTTAAAAATTTTTGGAAAAAAAA
>WWET01000087.1:133678-153393 GCA_011038615.1 Limnodynastes dumerilii | reverse complement strand
GGAAAGTACGCAGGGGCTTTGACAACCAGTCCCTGTCCGGATAATCTAAATGAGTCCCCCCACCCACTTTATCTAACTTTCTACGGAGGCTGCACTGGCACATCTCTTCTTACTTAAATCACTATGTGTGGACATTAAAGTCAGCACGGAATTAATGTTCACCTGGAAATGCTACGTACATGGTGCAGCCAACCTTACTACACAAGCCCAGTACATAAAAAAACGAAAACACGCACCTAAGAAGGTTCAGCTTCTTAGGTGTGAATCAAAGTGCAAAGTGTTAGAAATTGTAAAATGTGTCCATAATCTCTGCAGTACCAATAGGTTTTCATTAACAATCTCCAAAATTCATAAAGAAATAGCAGCTGATATATCAATAATTCTAACATCTTGTCCAAGAGATTGGTGCTAAAAAAAAGCATAATTACCAAGCAGAGACAAGATCAAAATGACTACAATGAAGAAATAGAACTTATCCAAACTGGCTGTAGATTCCCATCCCAACAACAGTCGTTACAGTACCAGTCAAAAGTTTGGACATACCTTCTCATGGTTTTTGTTTATTTAAATTATTTTCTACATTGTAGATTAATACCGAAGACATCAAAACTATGAAAGAACACATATGGAATTATGTTGTCAACAAATAAGTGTTAAACAAATCAAAATATGTCATCAAAATCAAAGTAGCCCCTTCTTGCTTTGATGACAGCTTTGCACACTGTTGGCATTCTAGTCTCCTGGAATGGTTTTAAAGTAACAGGTGTGCTTTGTCAAGAGTCAATCTGTGGAATTACTTGCCTTCTTAATGTGTTTGAGACCATCAGTTGTGTGCAAACCATCAAACGCAATGATGAAACTGGCTCTCATGAGGACCGCCCCAGGAAATGAAGACCAAGAGTCACCTCTGCTGCAGAGGATAAGTTCATTAGAGTTACCAGCCTCAGAAACTGGTACTTAACAGCACCTCAGGTTAGAGCCCATATAAAGGGTCTGATCCAGACTAACGACCGCCGCCGTCATTATGGCAGGTGTATGCGTAAGATCGACAGAAATGCCGATCTGCACATGCGCTAGGCAAATGTTGCCCAGCGTAGTTAGGGAAACCCGTTGCTTCAGATCGGACGTCGCTAACTGTTGCGTAGTTACTGCAAGGGGGCTGTTCCTCACCACAATTACGCTGTAGTTAGGCAAGGAAGGCGTGGAAAGGTAAGCAAATGAGGGCAGGAGGGTGGGTTTGGGATGTTACGATGCTGTGGCCAGCGTAATTACACTCTCTTACGCCGGCTGAAGTTATGGTAGCCTTCAGCCGGCGTAACAGTGTGTAATTAAACTGGCCACAGGGGGAGTGTCGGGGGGAGTACCTGCCGATACGCTGTGCGTTAGTACGCACAGCGAATCGGTGTAGGTCTGGATCAGGCCCAAAGTCTTTACAGAGTTCAAGTAGCAGACAAATCTCAACATCAACTGGTCAGAGGAGACTGCATAAATCAGTCAAGAGAATTGTTTGGGCCAAGAAACACAAGGAATGGATATTAGACCAGTTGAAATCTGTACTTTGGTCTGATGAGTCCAAATTAGAGATTTTTGGTTCCAAACGCTGTGTCTTTGTGAAACGCAGAGAAGGTGAGCGGATGGTTTCTGCATGCATGGTTCCCACTGTGAAGCATGGAGGAGGAGGTGTGATGGTGTGAAGGTGCTTTGCTGGTGACACTGTTGGTGATTTATTCAAAATTCAAGGAACACTTAACCAGAATGGCTACCACAGCATTCTGCAGCTCCATAGCATTCCATCTGGTTTGCGCTTACTGGGACCATCATTTGTTTTTCAACAAGACAATGACCCCAAACACACCTCCAGGCTATGTAAGGGCTACTTGACCAAGAAGGAAAGTAATGGAGTGCAGCGTCAGATGACCTGGCCTCCACAATCACCCGACCTAAACCCAATTGAGATGGTTTGGGATGAATTTGATCGTAGAGTGAATGAAAAGCAGCCAGCAAGTGCTCAGCACTGAGTGCTGAGAACTCCTTCAAGACTGTTGGAAAACCATTCCAGGAGACTACCTCATGAAGCTGATTGAGAGAATGTCAAGAGTGTGCAAAACTGTCATCAAAGCAAAAGGGGGCTACTTTGAGGAAGCTAAAATATAAAACATATTTTGATTTGTTTAACACTTTTTTGTTGACAACATAATTCCATATGTGTTCTTTAATAGTTTTGATGTCTTCAGTATTAATCTACAATGTAGAAAATAATTTAAATAAACAAAAACATTTGAATGAGAAGGTGTGTCCAAACTTTTCACTGGTACTGTAGGTGCATCCCTATAGTCTTCTGATGACGGTGCTTGGATGCACCAAAAACGACTGTTGTCAGGATGGGAATCTATAGCCAGTTTGGATAAGTTCATCTTGACCCGAAGTCGCCACAATGCAGGGTTATATTCAAGAAAATTTGGAGAAGCTGTTCATTAGACCGTCAAACTCCCTGTGAGGGCAGGGTTATTTTTTGTGGAAAAGAAGTACGGCTCTTAGAGACCATGCATTGACTACCGGGAGTTAAATAATATTACAGTCAAAATCACCTACCCCTTATCACTCAATAAGCTCAAGGGAGCCAAACATTAAGAAATTCCATGGAATGGCAACACCATGCAGGTCAAAGAGCATCCTTCACCCCAGTGGACAATATCACCCTTATCCCAGTCAATACTGCGGTTATGTTTTCTGAGCCAAAGATGACCCATAATTATATGTACTGTGTGCTGGTTGATGACCAGGATGCTGCTGATTTCAGAATGAAATGCTCCCAACGAAAGGTGCAGATAGCAGTTTTCTCTGAAAGGGGCTATCCATCCAGGCCACAAGTAGATCGGGTGTTCAGAGACCGAACTAAATAGGGTATGTTCAGAAATCGGACTAAGCTAGCATCTAGGAAATTACCAGCCATCCCACTGTCCACGAAAGTGAAGAATTGTGAGCTTCTGCCATGAGATGTAAAGGAACCATCAAAGAATTCTTGGAAGAGATGTGATGGAGACCCAAATGGACCTCTTTCACCTCTGTCGCCAGAAAACCAGTCAGGGAGGTACTGTCCACCGCCTCTGTGGAACCAGATTGGGAAGGTCCTGTGGCACGCAACAAAGCCAACTCCTTTTCCTGTGACAGGACTTTACTAGTTAATCCCTGCATCATCTGACCAAGATTGGATTCTTAAGCTATCAAGGTATTGTGTTATCAGCAAAGTAACCTTCTCATTGTACAACTAGGTCACATCCCAGCCCCTGTCTAGTAAGCCAGAACATATAAAATCTCCAAAATCTCTGCCTTAACTTGAAACTAGTGTCTAAAACCATTACCATAGGTGAGTGTCTAAAACTATTGCCATAGGGGAGTGATCTGACACACCATGTGATTTATATTCGACCAGTTGGATTTTCTGAAGTATAGGAGGAGACACCAATATCAGGTCAATCTTAGAAAATGAGTTGTACAATGCAGGAATATTGATCTTTTAAAGAATATTTCACATACCATACATCCTTCAACCCCATCTCTTTTACCAACCACGAGAATATAGTATCTTCCCCCTCTGTGTCTATATCTGCTCTTTCTGTCCATTTATCTAATTTGGCATGCATGACATTGTTAAAACCCCCAACACATATTACCGGGACATCCAGCACCATAGCTAGAAATTCTCCACAACTTTTCATCACCTAACCATTATGTGGATGAGGAATGTATATAGTTATCATAAGATATGGTTGCATATTGATATGGGCATTTAAAAAAAAAACAAAAAAAACCATATCTACCAAGCGGATCTATCCTTTTTTCATGAGCTACACAGTTTAACTTACTTATGGAATAATAGCAAGACCACCCTGTAAGACACATTGGGGTAGATCCAGTATCATTTTGATACGTAGATTGCGTATGTGCGGTCTAAAAGACCGCATATACGCAATCTACGTATTGAAACGATACGCAGATTACGTACAATAGCTACTACGCATGCGCAGTAGCTATTGTTCAGTGAATTACGTCCATCTATGGAAGACGGACGTAGTTCTGGATCATTTCCCTTTATCATTTCTTTATCCCCTCATCATCACCCCTTCCCCATTCATCATCTCCCCATTCTCCTCATAACTTCCCCCTCCCCTTTATTATTTCTCTATTCCCTCATCATCTCCCCCTCCCCATTCTCCTCATAACCTCCCCCACCCATTTATCATTTCTCTATCCCCTCATCATCACCCCCTCCCCATTCTCCTCATAACCTTCCCCACCCCTTATCAATTCTCTATCCCCTCATCATTCACGGTATCATCTTCCCCTCCCAATTCATCACCTCCCCCTCCTTATCCCCTTTATCATTTCTCTATCCCCTCATCATCACCCCTCACCATTTATCATCTCCCCATTCTCCTCATCACCTACCCTTTCTGTTTATCATTTCTCTATCCCCTCATCATGTCCCCCTTCCCCATTTATTACCACCCCTTCCCTCTCCCCTTTATCATTTCTGTATCCCCTCATCATCTCCCCATTATGATCATTTTCCCCTTTTAATTTGCATTACAATTTTTCTATCCCCTTCATCACCCCCCTCCCCATTCATTGTCTACCCCTCCCCATTCATTTCATAATTTTCATCACCCCTGCCCTTTATCATTTTTTTTATACACTTCAGCATTTTCCACTCCTCTTCATCAGCCCCCCCCTTTCTCTTTATTTAATTATCCCCTTCATCTTTTCTGCCTATGTTCATCTCCCTCTTGTTTTGCCTTGTGTATGCAGAGATAGAGCTTTATACTTACCTGCACTGTTCTTCTTCTCCCCGCCGTGGCTCTTCTGTCCATGCCTGTGATGTCATGACGTCACATGCATGGAGCTCGGCAATCAGGCCGCAGGAGTCCGGCAGCTGTTCAATCTCTGACAGTCTGTCGGCTCAAGACGCACTGATTGACTCCGTCTTCCATGCAAACCGTGGCGTGCCTATATTTCCATCACAGTTAGGTGCGGATTTTCCCACGTCAGATTTTCAAATACGTCCGTTAGGCACTTCCGCGTGTATCCTCTACGTCAACTGCGTATAAAAGGTTACTACGCATGTGCAGTTGATCCGTACTTAAAAATACGCACGGAAGTCGCAGCGAAATTGGATCTCTGAATACGGCCCTTCATCTGTATGTTCTTTGATTTATGCCTAGTGTCTTCTGTTACCAATGAAGAGCAAATAAAAGAGGCTATATTAAAGACTGAAAGCTAGCGTATGCAGAACTTAAGAAATATAAAAAGAAGGGGTAGAAGAGTTAAAATAAATATGTGCTTATATGGCCACCAAAAGCAATAAATAACTGTAAATAAATTCATAAAAAAAAATTGAAAACATTGCAAATCATTTCACAATCAGTCATACAACTTTAACAAAAATCTCTGAACCTCTATTTTATTATACTGAGGTCATATGTTTAATATTAGCAAGGCAAACAGAGATATGTCCAGATAAGTCGAATGCTGCTGTTATTAAAACAAGATTAATATACAAAATTCTATTCCACATTACATTTTTATTGAAAGAATTCCAAGCAAACATACAAGCTTATAGTACAAAGGTTGGTTACAATGTAAACAAGTCGTAATAGCTGAGAACATAGCTATGGTACAAAACAGAAATCTCTCATGAATTTTTAATAATTTCAAAAAGCAAAGAAAAGGGAGTGGGGGAGGGAAGGGACAGGGGGGAGGGAGGGAAAGGACAATGGAAGAAGGGGGAAGGAGTTTGCGAACATAGACAAACTAGACATCACTTTAGTCAAAAATAAACACCAAGCACTAAAGAGCGCGAGCATATTAAATATGAGAAATAACACCTGAAACAGCTAATAAAAATATGAATAGATACCACAGGCGATGGCTAATGAGAGCATAATTAGGTAGGGGGAGAGAGAGATAATGGCGAGGCTAGGTGCTCCGGAGAGTCATATTCAGCCAAGGCATCGACCACACTCGAGGCAGGGTTGCGTGCAATATAGAAGAGCGAGGAATAATAGAAATAATGGTAATATTAATTTGAGTGGATTGAAACTTTTCTGTAAATGGCAGAAGCAGTCTATGCTAAAAGATATAAAATATGGTCTGTTTGAGACAGAAATAGGTAATTCTATAGGATCGTCTGAGTAGGATAACTTGATACGCCATAATATTCATACAATTATGCGATAGATGAAATGATGGCTTGCGTGAGTTATACAGAGCTGTCATGCCTGTGCTTTCATATCATTGTGTACCTGGTCAATGTAAAGCATAAAGTACAAAGCGCCGCATGTGAGCTAAAAATGTGTATCTGTATGAAGCAGTTGTCTGCTCTCAGCTCAGACGTAACACCCCATTACCAACAGAAGCCATACATTAATTAACTATTCTAAAGGTTAAAGTTGATTCACGTGGAATTTAAAGGAATTTAAAGAGAATATACAAACTGGCCTGGAATTCACCAGATGGAAAACATCTCCTGTCTCCTGATCCAGGCAGAAAAGTTCATGGGAACAGAAAGAAAATAAATGGCATTGTATATCCTTGTGTCTCTGAAACTCTGTTTAAGGTATTTAAGGTATTTATTTTTGGTCAGTACAGTTCCAGCTATTCTTCTTCATTTTTGCTGCTGGAAAGTGAAAATAATATGTCCTCTGGCACAGTCACAACAACATATAAAAATACAGAATATATAAAACATAATTTTAATTTAAAGGGAACGGTGTTAAAGGGATTTCAATTTCTGTCCCACTTCACTATATGAGGCAGTGGGTACAAAACACAGACCTCAAGGCTCCCCAATACTGCATGTTTTCCATATATCCCTACCAGTGGTTGAAGTGGAAAAGTAGCGGTATGGACATTTAGAAATAAAAGATGTGAACGGAGATTTATAGCTTTCTAATTAAATCAGCGGGAGAAGTGACGGTATTGCATACCCCGTATACCCCCTCACTTTGAGTCCTAATCCCTAGAGAACAAGGGTCATAATGATACCATCTGTGGATGTTTTAATCAGTTAGTAATAAACACACCTGTGCTCCAGCAAGGAGATCCTGAAAACATGCACTGTTAGGAAGCCTTGAGGACTGCGTCTGAGAACCAGTGATACAGGACAAAAACTACCTTTCATGTTCTACATTGATTGTAGTGGATTAAGAAAATTGGGGTAAATCCAGACCTAAGTGCTTTTTACGTTTCATCACTTAGCGTATTTACATTAGTGTATTTTCTATGCCCTCCCCTTGCTCGTACGTACTTTGGTTGTTTTACGCTTCCCAAACCCTACCTTAGCTTTTCAAAGCCTAAGTACTTATGTACGTAATGGATTCATGTACGTAACGGCCATGAATCCATTACATGGCGTAACATCTGCCGCGCTCATGCACATTAAATACAAAAAGGCTATCGTATGTAGGTCAGGATCTGGCCCATTATGCTGAATACTGTAATCCTGCCCCCTGCTGTTAAAGTATTGCATGCAACACATGACCATGATGTTACCTTATTCACTTTCATTATACCAAGGCTGACTACTGGATTCAAAGTTTGAAATTAAGAGGAAATGTACACAAAATCATTCTGAATTTAAGGGAGGAGTCAAATGAATGTTATTTTTTGCAGGCAGGGAGAAAACTTTGATTTGCTGATTGCACACAGATACTGAGCAGCTTTACTATTAAACTTTTATTTAGATTTGGGTTAGAAAACCTCCTATCAACTTTAAGGCTGGGTACACACTGGGGCTTTTTCAACAGAAAATCTTCCCAATCACACAGTCAATGATCGTTTCCCCAGATATCTTACCATTGTGTACTGTACAAAGATGCTCAAAAATCTTTTTAAATGGTCTGTGATCTTTTGGAGCTTCTAATATGCCAGATCATCTATGGATATCTTTTGCTTTTTGCAAGTGTGTACAGTGTATATTAGGAGATCATTGGACAGTACACACTGCTAAGATATCTGTTAAAAAGCTCTTTTGATTGTGTGATTGGAAAGATTATCTGCTGAAAAACCCAGTGTGTACCTTGCTTAATACTTTTAGCAATAGATAAAATTTGCCTCCCCTGAAAATCAATAGTTTTGCCCAGGTGTAACGTCTACCTTATTTCCTCTTATTTTTTACATTTTAAACCAGTGCACTTTCATCTGATACTACCTCTGGAATAAGAGAACCTAAGTGAAAGCAAATATGTCTTTAAGTACCTTTAAAATTACTTATTCCCTTCAAAAAAAATATATTTTACTATATGACTTCCTGTTGTAAAAATAATGCAATAATTTGGTGGGATTTTGAACTGGTTTTGCTGTATTCAAATACGTTATATAAATGGAGAGCACAGCAATAGTATAAAATGATAGATCTTTATGTAAATTTTACACAAGCGACAACTTAACATTTTTTTTATTTTTTTTACTATGTTGTGGACAACTCTTTTGAAAGATCTAAAAAGCATAGTTCCCAGCTTATATCTCCCATTGGATTTAAGGAATTAAATTTTTTTTAGGTTAGTATCCCTTTAGAGAAAACAAAAATATTACTAGGATGTTTGTCTTTAACAAACAACAGTATTGCTGTATTAGCACTATCTGCATTTTTTCTTGCCACAAGACACTAGTGTTTATTCAGTCAGTAAAGGACTTGTTCCTGTACCTCCTTTCAGTCAGCATTCAGTCAGCACATTTACAGTTGTATAACAGGAATCATTGTTTACCTAGAATGCAACGGGAAGACATGACAGGATAATAATGCTAATAGTGCCCATAAACCACTAAGCCTTTTTTTGGTGTATTGTTAAACTTTTTTTAACCTCATAAAAGGAAACCTAAATTCAAAATTGCTGTTTCTTTAGTTGTATTTTGGTTAGCATTGTTTATGTATTTTTTTTTTGTTTTAAATTAAAATAACATTGATTGTTATTATTGATTTAGTCACAGACCTTTCCTGACATCACTTCCTTTCTCCTCCCTTCCCTGTTGTAGAGCTTTCCTGCAGCCTTATAGTTGCCCTAAGTAGGGCCAGATGCATCTTATTGTAAATAGCTTACAATAGGAATTCCTTAATGAGTGGTCTGAGTAGTCTTTATAACCATGACTGGCAGCCAGCACCTATCAAATAGATGCAGATCATTGCAAATAATAAAAAAATAACACAGCCTACTCAATGACTAATTTATAAGGCTTGCTGATTACTATGGTTTTTGCGTATACATTATTGTCAACGTCACTCATTTCAGTTACAGGTTTCTGAGATTTGTCCTTGGAAATGCAAATGTCTAGTTTTCTGCACTGACCAACTACATAAAAAAATGCCACTTTTTCTGTCATGCTTAACAATTAAAAAGTAGCAGTGACTGTATTAGAACTTGTAAAAAGATACTTTATAACCAAACTTTGTGACATTATAGATGTAGGGGGGAAAATTAAAAAATTAAAAATAAGAGGAAAACAGGCAGAAAATTACACCTTGGCAAAACCATGTTGTATTGAGGGGGGGGCAAATTTCATGTGTTGCAAACGGTTGAAGTGAAAACTGACAATATCACATAAAAATGAAGTTTTTAATATTTAAAAACCATGGACCACCATGGAAAACAGCAGTTTCTATGGGGATCCATGTTAATATTGGCTGTCTCCGCCGGCCTGTTCTTTTTAGAGCAGGCATGCGGTTTGTTAAATTTACAAGTTGGAGTTTTAAATCGGTACACCCGGGGGTGTGTCCATGAAGGGGGTGTGGCTTGTCCAGTAAAGGGACGGGGCTTTAATCTGTTTTTATTTTACACCTTATCATATGAGCTTAGAACTCCCAGGAGAGGGTCTTGTCACTTTAGCGGAGCTGTAGGAGTCTGTCCCTGCAGCTCTGCTATAGTGATCAGATGCTTCAAGACTGGAAAGTGAGCACAGGGGGAGGGAAATTCTGGGTCAGAATCCGGTACAAGAGCCCATTTAGCCAGTACAGACCATTAAATTATTGTACTGTACCTGCTAGATAGGTAGAGTTGGAGGGTATGCTATTTGTCTTTGACAGAAGGTTTAATTTTAACTGTGCTGTTCTGGCATGAGTGAGTGTCATTATTTCACAAATAGACCCTAGGAGTGTGAAGACTTTTGTTCAAATAAATTGTAAAACACTTAAATATTGCATTTACCACTTATTGAGCCTTTTTTTATTTAATATTTTTTAAAACATGAATTTGTTATTTGTACAACAATGTAAAATATGCATAATTATAAATATCAAACATAGATGATTAAAAACACTTAAGATTTAACGTAATCTAGATTTATATAGCAATATATGACTATATAAATCAGCAATACACAAAAATAAATATTTAGGGATTGTTTTAATCTCAGATTATAACAGATCCAATGAAATCATTAATTTGTCTGATCATATATGTTAATGTTAAGTAAAAGAAAAAAAAGTCTGGAGCCAGCAGCTATTCTCTCCTATGGATGGAGCCTGCAGCTCTGTGTGACACACGCTTTTCTCTCGTAGGGATAATCAGTGAGTGATTGGTAAGCAGGAGAGGGGGAGGGGAGGGAAAGACTCCTGCAAGCGCTTTATTATTTAGTGTCTGTACACCCTCATCACTTCCCAATCGGCAATCTCCGGCTGACATAACAAAAACCTTGCGAGAGGAAAGCAACAGGCTGCAGTCACAGGGAAAGCAGGAAAAGGCTGACTGCTCATTCATGTGTCCCAGCAGCCAGCTCTGCACAGTCACCTTTAACAGGAGCATAGGCGATCGGATCCTGTGCCGTATCGGGGAGGGGACACAGAAAGGAAATTGTCAGCTGTGTGGATCTAAGGAAGGTGACTAACTCTGGCTTTGGAGCCTTCACAACCTGCGATCGTTTGTTATTCCGGCTTCTTCTGTGAACAGGTGGCTCCTGGAAAACTCTGGAAAGTGTCCTCGGTGCGATCACTTTTGGGATCGGACTATTTCTGCACTGGATCACCAGGAACTGCAAGGACGTGTTACCTGCTCACCATATTTGATCCTGAAGGGTGAGAGCCATGGCTATTGTATTGGGCGCCACGGTAGGGCCCTCTCTGGACTTTTGTTGTATGTGCAGCCGGAACTATTCTTATTATTGATCTTTTAATATTTTAGATGACTTGACACCAAAAAGTTCAATATTTCACCAGCTTTTTTTTTAATTATAACTCTTTAAAATAAATGCAATAAGTATTTATTTTTTTTTTTTAATTTCTTTTTCTACCAAGTTCACTGATTTCTACATTGTTTCTATAGCATATCAGGGGCATCTCATTTCAGTTTAAATTTGCTATGTAGTCTCGGGTGTCAATATTCATTGATTTCTACTTCTGGAAACATAAATATATGGGACATTACTGCACAGAAACATGGAGAATGTGGAAACTAGAGGTGGACAAGAGAGGTTTCTGCCTGATGTCATGAGGACTCACTCAAGTTTGGACCAGGAACAGAACATAATGATGGAGAGGAAAGTAGTTGAAGGATACAGATTTGTGGATGTATTTCTTAGTGGTGGGGCGCCTTGGGGATTTACCTTGAAAGGTGGCAAAGAACATGGAGAACTTCTAATCATTACTAAGGTAAGAAAAATAGAAAAATATGGGTTGTCAAAACTTTTAAACTGTATAGCGAAATGTATGAGTTTATGATAATATATAAATGTATGTGTATATATACACACATTTATAATAAAATAAATAATAGTTGCAAATCAACTATTTGTTAGTGAATTGTTTTGTATTTTATATATTTTTCTACATTCTTCTCCATATTGATAGAACATTATGCACAGATAAGGACTTCTATATATTCATATCTGTATGATGACTAAAGGAGAGATTTCTCTTTATTTTGAGGTGAAATGAAACACGACTCATAGTTGTCCTATCAGCAGCGTTTTATCCAACGTGGGCAGTTCTCTAATATCCATTATTTCTGCAGGAACCTAAGTCTGGTGGCCAAGCTTGCTCTCCCAGGCCCAAAATGAGGTGCTTCTGAATTTGGCAATAATTCCTGCTTAAGGCCACCACCAGGAGGATGGTGTATACATTTGCAGAGAGTAAATTTTGGATGGAGGATCTGAAGTTTGTCAAGATGGGCCTTTCACCCCTAGACATGTGCCCAAAGGGAAATCCACAACTGGCCACATACATTGTGGCCTCTTTTCCCTTGACATCACGTTTAGATGCCAGAGGCGTCCCACAGCTATGTGTTCCACCACATTGATTATCTTGGGGACACAGCCTGTCAATACACGTCTCTCTTTGATATCTTCCTTCCTGGGTCATAATACGGGCCTTGGTAGAAAGCAGAAGTGGACTTCTCAGGTGGAGCAAGAATGGGGATATGGCTCAGTAGTGCCAGAAATCCACTTTTGCTCAAGGTATCAGTTTGGTTGAGTCAAATAGTGTATAAATAACAGGAACCAAATAAGTGGTACATTTTTAGTTTATTATGCTAAACTGTTGTGGTTCCTTGACTTGCTACGAATAATGGAACTTTTTCTGTGTACTCTTCAGTATTTCCTTTTTAAATAGGAAAACATGTAAAATGTCTTTGAATAGGGCTCAATGTAAGGCTTTGTGCTCCTATATGAGTAATAATATTCTGCTTGTTTGCTATTGTGCATTCATGTCATAACAGACTCTAATGTATAAAGCCACTATTTCTGATTAATACCATCTTATGCGTTCAACATATGTTCTGAGTGTATACAGAAGCTTGTTATCGTCTAAATGATTTAATTACGTTTCCACTGTCTGATCTTGCATCTTCTCAGACATAATCATCGCATCGTTGCCACTTACGTTGTGTTTTCAGGTTTCATCAAAAGGGAAAAACTCTTCATAAATTTATGTTACTTCAAAGAAGTGTTGTTTTACATGTGAATATTTGGAAGGAAATAATTAGTGGGGTGGATAAAACTTAATGTCTAATCACCTATTTATAAGTTCTGTTAGACCTACACCCTTCCTCCTTTTTTTTTAGGATGACTGAAAAGAAACAGTATCTTGTTATTATTTTTCTTGTAGGTGTGCTAAGTTTGAGGTTAAAGATATTCAGTATCCATGAGGTGTCTGCTCAGAGATGCCAGCGCACAGAAACTATTTTAGAAATAAAGTTGGCATTGTCATGCAATATTAAGAAAATTATTATTTTTTATTTTTTTTTGACCCGGAGTATGTTGAGAGAACGCATAGGCAAATGCAAGCAATTCATAAACACACACATATTAGATATATGATAACTCACAATGATGGGAGCATCTCTATAAAATCTAATTTTGGGGGGAAAAAACAAAACAACTTAATTCTGTCTGCTTTAGGTCAATTGACTTTCACCTGTCTTACTAGTGGTGTAATAACTAATGATAATGCAGCCACACACTCTGGAAGTTGGGCAAGCTTGTTAAATAGACAGACATGGCTGTGGATAGGGCCCCAACTGGGTTTATTTTGCGTCTGCTTTTAACTACAATTTACTACTAAACTACTCACATCACACAATATTTGGCATATTTGATTAGCTGCCTTGATAGGAATCATGGCTACAACTGGCCATACACTAGAGCGATTATCAGGGCGATCATACAGTTATTGAGCATTTAGGCTGATGAGCGCTGTAGTGAGTTGTCAGAATAGATATTCCAAACACCCAATAATCATACCAGAAACACTGGTGAAATGACATGATATTTAGGATGAAAATATATCAGACTCCAGCTCTCGCTATTGTGTGTGGCCATTATCAAGTTATTAGACCTGTACCTCCTGCCTGGAGTTTCCCTGTCTGTCTGACCCCATAATTTATCGGCAAGTGCAGCAGTAATAAATGTATGAAAGTTCTACATTCTGCAATGGTTGCAGAGCTTGTAATGCTTTATTACTGCTATTCTTGTAATTCATTATGGCACTAGAGAGATAGACAAGAGTTTCTATTACAGCCAGACAATCGGCTATCTGCACGGGCCTCCTGCCAATCAGTTCAAGATTGACTGGAGGCCTAAGCAACCAATCTGCTACAAGGGACTCCTGTTGATCTTGGCAGCCCTTCCCTCTTAGGCCTGAGTTATTGGTCCCAGCAGGCTGAGTGGTATCTATATTGGGACCTTTTCCTTTCGTAAAAGTGTCTTGTTTATCAGTCTCCTCCTGCTGGGACCCATAATTGCTCTAGCATATGCCCAGCTTAGGTGTACTGATATCGGTCTATTACAGTAGCCGGCTGCCGCAGAAGAAGTTTTAAGCTACTTCCCTCTTTACTTGTTCTTAGCATTATGAACGGCATTTGTATATGCCCCAATAAATGCCATAAGCCATCAACACGAAATAGAAATTCTTCCATATTAATGTCAGTCAATACTTGAATCATGTATTTTGCAGTATTTTCATGATTCCATTTATTGTATTCAGACGTTTTGATGATAAATATTTTTTTTAATTTTTTGCAGAAACAATTTATTAAAATACTACAAATATGCTAAAATTATTTGATGGTATGATTTATAATCTCAGTTTCTCAGTGGGGGTCTGTCAGGACATATAAGAGAGGGGAGTGATATTGTGTCACTTACACTGCCACAGAGCAGCCTTAAGTCACGTGAGTGGATCGGTGGACTGTCTGACCGCTGATCTGCTTATTAATACCTAATCCCACCCCGACTCTATTCATTAAATGCTTCCCCCTCGCACACCTTGGCGGGCGGAGGAAAAGCACAGCTCCCTTCAAATGCACGTAACATCTGGAGGGCGCATGCGCTCTCCCCTCAAAACACCCCACGTACACACTTTGGGCCAGATCCTGAGCTATGTGTGAGTGCATATTTCCGCCAGCCGCTGTCATAAAATCGCCTTTTTGTATGTACTGCACATACGTGTGGCAGATGTTAAGCAACATAACTGATCGTACGTAACTTCAGCATAAACACTAACGAAGGGGCGTGTCAACCATACAACACCCGGAAATACGCTTTGTGGGCGGAGGGAGGTATTTAAATTGTACAGTATGGGCTGGGTTAGCTTGTTACGTACGTCAATGCATTACGTATGTCCGTACTTACGCTTGGAAAAGTTAAGGTAGGGTTTGGTAAACTACATATGAGCGAGGGGAGTGCCCAGGGAGTGCATAGTACTTATGATAGCGTAAATACGTTACGCCATAGAATGTAAAAAGAACTTGGGTCTGGATCTGGCCCTCTGTGTGGGTAAGTGGGGTGACGTTCGAAGGTCTGGATCTGGTTCATAGCCTCTATAAGCAATTTCTGTCTTTCCTCTCTCACATAAGCAATACAGTTTATTTTTTTACAGTGATTCTAACCATTTATACTTTGCATCATAGCTTCATGTTACAGCTAGAGTGTATGCCCTGGGTTCGGAGTGTTGGTTCAGTTTGGGTGACCTGATCCATTTTGGGATCTCCAGCAGCAGCATAAGCTATAGCCGCCATTCCAAATTGTTTCCATTAGAATAGCAGTGGCATTGCTTAACTAGGCCATGCACAAATGATTAATGCATTGTCATTGCTGTGTCTATGAAACCAGGCGCTGTTAAGTGGATATAAATATGAATTTAAAAATTGCTGGAGTTATGGTTAACGCCAACATCTTTTTATAGGAGCCCTATCTATTTTCATTCAAAACCTGCAAGAGCATAGATATTTATTATATATTATTACTGAGTATAGTTTCTGTTCTGTTCTTTCTGTTTGTTTTTGCAGGATACAGTGATTAAAGAAAGTAGATGAAAAAAATGCACTGGGTAAAACATGTAAAGTGTTTGTCTATGTGTGGGACGTACATTCCAACTGTTCTAAAAGTAACAGAACATGATTGAATGCAATGACTTATCTGTTTTGTGTTAATCAGTTCCTGAAAAGCCCGTTTACAAATTATGTTATAAATGAGCCCTAAACTAGCAGTAAGGGTAACTTTTACAAGTATGTTAGTGGATGACTTTATATTGTCACCTGTTTTTTTTTTTTTTTAGGTTTAGTTCTCTAGACAGACAGCGAGGAAATTTTTTATTAAGTTGCTTTGTTACAATTATCAGTCCCAAGTTCTGTAGTCAAAGACTTTGCTCTTCCCTCCTTAAAACAATTATTATTATTGTTTATTTACAAGGCGCTACACGGTAACAATTACCCAGATACTTTGTGTCAGAGTGTTTTGCATGGAAGATCAACTATCTTAAAGTACATCCGTGTAAAATTTCTCTTGTGCAAGGTAAACATGAGCATTTTTTTGTTGGATCCTTGAACTAATGACATCATGTAACGTAATAGACCCGCCGTTCTCAAGACACTGGTCTACGTCAAATTCTTATATATACAACTCAAGAGAAGTATCTGATAAAAGAAGATCTGAATCTAGAGGTAGTGAGGTAATGAGATAAAATTAGACTGTATATGATTCTGACACACAATTGCTGAACTTACTGCTCAGCCAAATGACATGTTCAGTCATGGCTGAAGACAGTGGTCAAATCACTGGGGCTTGTTGTTCGTTTTTTTGTCTCCGCCAAGAAATGGCTGCCTTAGAAATGGAGCCGAAAGCTAATTTTCGGTTGTCTCTATTTAAATTTTTATTTTTTTTTATGGGTAAGTATGCTGATCGACATACTTACCCATTCAATTTCAGAACCCATTGTGCCCACTGCAGACCCCACTGGAGAGGTGAGTAACCTCTCTGGGGACTTTTAGGGTTAGGCTCTGGGGAAGGGAGGGTTATGGTCATGGAAGAGGGGGGGTTGTGGGTAGGGTCAGCCTGCGGGTAGGGTAATCTAGGTTTAGGTTGCAGGGATGGAAGACTTGGGGTCAGTTTATGGGGATGGGAGTCTTAGGGTTAGGCTATAGGGGGAGGCTTAGGCTGCTAAGAAAGGGATGGTTAGGGTCAGGCTGCAGGGAAGGGAGTGTTAGGGTCATGGAAGGGGAGGGTTAGGGTAAATTTATACTTACCACTCAGAGCACCGTCATCAGAACTGGCTGGGAGAGAACGGCACTTTGGAAATAGGGCTGTTCTCGGTGGAGACCCACACCCCTTGTTATTAAACCCCTCCACATTGCACTATTTTGTCAGCTGCCTGAAGTTGCTACTTATATTGCTGCAGGTGTGAATAAACAAACGTTTTACTATACAGTATTCTACTAGCCCTGACCAGTGGTTACAGACCAGTGGATAATGTTTATGTAGTGCAGCAATAACAATAACAATAACCCACATACCTTCACAAGGAATTTATGGCTGATCAATTTAGGCTGGGTGCACATATGCACATAATACATTTATATGTTAGACTAGTTAAGTTGTAAGATGTGTGACATAAAGGAAATCACTAGAGTTTCCCAGTCCAGGCATCCCGACAGCCCCTGCTGGCAAAACTCTCTGGTACTTTACTCTGAAATCCAGCTGAAGGAAAGAATGATGCAGGTGCATGAGTCTGATGCCTTGCAGGGTTTCCTACCATTGGTGCTAGTACCACTGGTGGTTCTCGGACCACTGTCTGGTGGTACTCATAACACCTGAGTAAGCTTGTCAGGAGATAGCAGCTGTATTTGTATTTTAACCAGTGGTGATACTAAATGGCAGAGGTCCTATTTCATAAAGAATCTTGGGGGCTGAATGGATTATGTAAAAAACATACCTCAAACCCAAGTAAAACATGTAAGGGAAAAAAACGTATATGTGCGTGTCTACATGATCTGCAAGGCGGTATGTGACATGATTCCATAGTGGGTAACTGTTACTCCCCCACCCCCCCCCCCCCCCCCCCCCCCCCCCCCCCCCCCTCCCAAAAAAAAAAAAAAGGTTAAGAACCACTGTTCTAATGGGTCACATGGTCCAGTAATAGTTGCAAATGGTTTATTATTCTTCTAGAAAAGTGTTACCTATATGATGTTGTGGCTTGTAAATCTCACTTGAGTCTTCCCACCATCTTTCCTTTTTGCCATTCCATGACCGCTGGTTACTTCCATGGCTTTAAATCTGCAGTGGAGGAAAGTCCGAGAGAATGATTGTGATAAACAAAGCTCTGCATAGAATGGAAAGAACAATAATGGTCGGGGGGAGAAGCAGTGCTATAACAACTTGATAGCTTAACCATGGCTACAGCCCGAATTCATTACAAAGAGGGTTGTGGCTTAAATTGTACAGAGGTGTGTTTGGCTGATAATAGT
Source organism: Limnodynastes dumerilii (assembly GCA_011038615.1). Lineage (NCBI taxonomy): Eukaryota > Metazoa > Chordata > Amphibia > Anura > Limnodynastidae > Limnodynastes > Limnodynastes dumerilii. The sequence continues at coordinate 135,169 of WWET01000087.1, read as the reverse complement.
GGTAGTGGTATAGAAGTGCTTTTTTATATTTATATATTTTTATTTTTTACACCTTTTTACATAGCTTAACCAAACAGACTACAATATCCGTGCTTTTGACTTAATAATCTGTAATATTTGATTGAAATCTGCTCTAGGCAAACCTGTTGTCGTCTCCTGCTAGCATGAAACCCTGTAGTTCTATTTTCCTGAATATTCACTTTAACTCTAGACTGGTGAAATAATCAGCCTAAAAATAATGAAACTTAATGTGAAGTTCTTACATTTTAGGTTCAAATAAGGTTTTGTTGAAAATTTCTAAAGGAGCAAAGGCAGAGTTATTGGAGATCACTCCACCACCATCACTGTCTCACAGTACCCATTTTCCCTAATGTGCCCTGATCATAATTAGCAAACTTTGAAAGCATAAGACTTTCACTAGTGCCATCTGAGGTTGGTGTAATTGAAGAATTCCATCCAGGGGCCAGATTTAATAAGCGGCAGGTTTGGAAAAGGGGAGATGTTGCCCATAGCAACCAATCAGATTCTAGCTCTCACTTTCCTATTACATACTAGAGAATGTCAGCTAGAATCTGATTGGTTGCTATGGGCAACATCTCCATTTTTCCAAACCTGCAGCTTAGTAAACCTGGCCCCAGAGACAGCACATTCGCATGTTGTTAATGTGCGCTTCCAAGGGTTCATGCCTGGCCGGGCGGATTTGTGATATGTTGAGGTCTATTTTCAGATATTTTTCTTGTAGTCCAGCGATGATGCTGACAAATAACAAGCCATTGTGGATAAAATTGCTTGGCTACAATTATGTGTATATTAGGCTTCCTCCCAAACTGCTGGGTCATGAATACATAGTTATCTAAACTTTTCAGTGTTTGTGGTTTACATGTATAAATAAGTAGATATGTTTAGTTAAAATAACAGCAGAAGCTGAAAAAGTGACACTACTATCTTTTCACAAAGCCAGAGTGTGTGGTTTGTTTATGGTTTGTCAGCCTTGAATTCTCAATAGGTTCTTTTCACATATGTTGCTGCTGCTGTAGCAGGGATCCGTGGAAAACTACCAGGCACTTTGCCTTATTGTTCCTGTGTTGTTGCTGGGAAACTCTAGAATAAAGTACTGATGAACTCCCTGATGTGAATCCTAATTGTGCTAAAAAAGTTCCCCTTCGCTTACAGACTCAGGGTTTTAAGAAATCCCACTTAGTGAACATAGAGCATATGTGTATATTATGTACTGTAAAGATTCTGTTACATGTAGATCTTTTTATGTGCATTTTAAGATGAAATAAATGGCATATAATGTATATATTGTCCTAATGCAACAGAAGACTTATGAGTGTGGGTCCCCGCTTTGAATGGCCCTATTTCGGGATGAAAAAAAAAAAAAATGGCTGCCATTCGAAATACAGACAACCGAAAAGGAACTTTTGTCTGTCTCAAGTTGTAAAAGCAGCCGTTTGCATCAGGGACTCCCAACCTGTGTGTGTGTGTGTG
>WWET01000087.1:116989-132767 GCA_011038615.1 Limnodynastes dumerilii | reverse complement strand
GTTATACCCCTTGAAACATTTGAAAGCTGCTATCATATCCCTCCTTTCCTTTCTGTATGTTGTGTGACACAGGCCATGTATTATTTCAGTGGATCGTCTTTGCTCACTCTCTAATGTATTTACGTCTTTTTGGAGATCTAACCTTGCATTAGAAAATTTAGGGTAGCTGATAGAAGTACATTTGTGCGAGTAATAGTGGATATAATGTGGAAGGCCAATCAAAATCCGTGATCCGCTCACATTAAAATGGAAAGTCTGGTTCCAGCCCTTAGTCTTGTGAAATGTCTAAATATTGTGACTTTTTGCAGGTTATTTGCATGTGCTGATATGTCCCAGTGTCCGCTATACTCCCATAGTTTGCATAGTTCTATTTATACCTTAACAGCAGGTCACTCCCTAAACAAGCTCAGATTGAGTGATATAAAAGCTCGTCCCTATTCCTGCATGTGTACATATACATTTCCACTGCAAATGCTATTGTTTACTTTTAAAGCAACTGAATGAAGAGTAATCCCAAGTGTGTTTATTGGTATGTGTTTAATTGGTGTGATCCATTCTTTTCATGAAAAATATCAACACAGGCTTTTGTTGAGAAGTTTCATTAAAAACACAGTAAGCGTGTGCTCAGAACACAATCCTTTAGAATACTAATCTCCCAATGCTGTAATTGTCACACACAGGTAAAATGATTTAAAAGGAAAAGGCACAGCAGACAGCGAGGACATTTATAATACTTCTATAGCAGTTATAAAGCGTCATAGTGTTTTATATGGGGATTGTGTATGATTGTCTCATATGAAAATAGTGCATACAGCTTCCCCACAGCTCACTTTAATGGACAGTAGCTGAGAAACCAGTAGCATTCATTGTACTGGTCTCATACTACTGTAATGGGGAGGAAAGGCAATTGCTATTGTGCTGAACATTTTAAATACATATAAAATACATGCCGTACCACACTTAGGGCCTGATCCAGAGCTACGCTGTGCCATGGTTCGTATTTACGACCAGCGTAGCTCTAAAGCACTCCCCCCTGTGGCTACCCTAACTTCAGCCGGCGTAACAGTATGTAATTACGCCGCCCACATGAACGTAAAGCCCTAACCCAACCCTCCCCTCCTAATTTCCCTCCCACGCCTGCCTTCTGTAACTACGCTGTAGTTACAGATGCATGATCCGGAGCCCAGATAAATCATGATTACGCCAGGCAACATCTGCCTGATGCATGCGCATATCAGCAGAAATGCCGATCTTATGCAGCCGCCCGCCGTAACAGCTCTGGATCAGGCCCTTAGAACCACCCACCAGCTTCTGAAACAGACCTGCAGCACATTAGCGTGTTGCGGCTGTGTGTGTGATGCTTCTGGGGAGTAGTAGCGTTGGGGTTGGCCAGATCAGTTATTAATACTTCTGGATAGCGGCTCCTGCTTTCACCCACCGCTACTACTCTCCAGAAGCATTACACACTCTAGCAAGTACTGTGCCTCTGTAGCTGAATTTGAATCTGCCAGTGTGTAATAGCAGTGGGTAACATAGAAACATAGAAAGTGACGGCAGATAAGAGCCACATGGCCCATCCACTCTGCCCAGTTGTTTATTTAAAACTATACTGACCCTAGACCCTATTTACCCTCAATTTAGTTTGAGATTTAGGATATCCTTATATTTATCCCAAGCATGTTTAAACTATGTTGGCCTCAATCACCTCAGATGGGAGGCTATTCCACTTATCTATCACCCTTTCAGTGAAGTAATATTTCCGCACATTTCCTCTGAATCTAACACCCTCCAGTTTATATTCATACCCTCATGTTCTATTACGCCTCTTAGTTTGAAAAAAATGCCACCTTCCTCTAGCTGGTCACAACCCTTGATATATTTGAAAACTGCTTCATATCCTCCCTCTCCCTTCTCTGCTCCAAGCAATACATATTTAGTTCAGGGTTGCCGACTCTCCAGGAATATCCGAAAGACTCCCAAAATTTGGGCAGTTCTCCCGGTATCCCGGGAGAGCCAGCAAAGCTCCCGCAAGCCCCACCAGGCATCAATTACTTCTGTAATCCCTAGCATTACTAGGGATGTGCGGGGCTTGATGACATCATCAAGCCCTGTCCATCCCCTGAAACGCTAGAGAATACAGGAGTGATTGACAGGGGGCAGGGCTTAATGAAGTGATTTGCATAAATCGCGTCATTATGCCTTGCCCCTGCAGAAATCTATGGGTTCCCTCTGGGTTGCTCTAAAAAGTCGGCAACCCTGATTTAGTTCCTCTAGCCTTTCTAGGGTATAAGGCAGTCCTGGATGACTCCCTTAACTGTAGTTGCCATCCAGCTGTAATTGACCACTTAAGACTGTCACTCCTTGAGGCAGACTGAAAGGCAACAACTTTTACCCCCGTCGCTCGATGCTGGAGAAAACACAACAATAAGCTCTCAGTGGAGGTTGTTTAGAAATCGTGACCGGTGCTGTGTAAATAAGCAGCAGCTGTTCTGCACATGCTCAGTTTGTGTTCTGCACATTGACTGTATGAAGGAGGCGTTCCCCAAGTATGCCTTTACCCCTGGCTCCTTCATTGCTAAGGGTGACTGCATACACAGACTGTAAAATAGCAGACACCTAATAAGTTCCTGGGCTATCAAAATGATCATCATCTGAGAACCTGCAAGGGGAGTCTAACATTTCACTTTTCTAGGTACATCTGTACTAATAGGGATTTGTACACATAAGAGAATGTGAGTTAAGTGCTTGAAACCTGAGCTATTAGAAACTGTAAGCAGTCTCTGGTTGTAAGATAAACTAGTTGTGATGTGACCATCAAGAGAGTTTCTATGCAGTCTAGCAGTTGGAATATCACTTATGCTGTAACATGTTCTAATCTGCGTGTGGAAGTATTCATGCTGGCGATGCATTGACTCTTGTCAGTCTTTAATAGACACTTGACTGACCTCCGCACAGAGTTGTCTGTTAAACAACAGAAAACATTAGACTGTTTTCACATCTAACAAGCTCTGGCTTCTTAGGTGCGGAGATAAAAAATTAACCCACTACGTATATGTTGTAGGTTAATTACGAAATCTACGTGCCACTCTTTCTGCACATAGTTATGTAAGTAAGTAGAGGTGCGCCACGGCAGCTTTGGGCCTTTTTTAAGAAGAGTTGAGACAAGGAAAATACGCACAGTTACTTAAGGTAGCCCTATGGCCATTAGGCTCCTAAAAACTGGGTCAGGTTAAAGGGCTGGATGTGTGAGTTGAGCCACACCTGACTCACTCTTAACTCTGAATTTATTCCATTGTCATTATCCGTCACTGGAGATAAACATTTCCTCACTATTAAATCCCCTGAGTTGTAGCAGTGTAAACCAAAGGCATTAAAATTTTATATGATAAGTGAATTTTTATGGTTTAACTTTGCCAGCATTCTCTAATTGTGCTCTACATAGGCATATTTTTTTGTATCCTTTTTGCAGTGTATTACCACATATAGTTGTAGTGCCAGATCAAAACTTTTTTCCTCCTCCATACACTATACTATACATCATTTCATTAGACCTCATAATCTCTGGGATAAGAGACCAAAGGGATTACTTACCACTGGCCAATAATTCTTTCTTGATGCTTTGTACAGTACAGACCATGTGACCGCATCCTACACAGTGATGGTGAATAATTGCAGACAGTCAGATGGTCGGAGAACATACCAATTGACCCAGCCCAAGATACTCTGCCAACCTTTCCAGCTCCACCTTTGCATCTGCCTGTGACTGACTTTATTGTTAAGGATGTTTGAAAATAGAAAAGTTATCAGTCACTCTTAGGAAGCAAGTGACCATTGTATACAAGCACTTTGTATACGGTTTATATTTATTTTTACAGTTTTTAAATTGTAAGTTAAGAGAAGCCCTTCAATAAATGTGTGCATTAGTTTAACTTCTCAAACGTACACACCATGGACCAGATCCAGAACTCTGCACACCTTCTATATGTGCAACGACTGCATAGAAGAGGGGAGTGCACGCCCCTGTCTCTCCCCTCTCTTATGTGTCCTTACATGTCCAGAACTCTGCCTTACCCTGTCCACCTCCGGCCCCCCATTATCCTGCCTATCCCTGCGGAAGTGAAAGGCTGGGTCCCTACTGTGGATCTTCTAACATACAGGACTAAGTTCGATGGTGTAACAATGGTGTTACGATGGTGTAACATCTGACCCACACATGGGCCAATGTTACTTGTCAGGGGACTTATGCTAGAGGCGGCCCCATTTTCTGAGTACATTTCCTAAACTGCATCTCACAAAGCTGTGTAGTTGCGGATAGGGATTGCTGTTTCTTTCTACCTTAGCAGCAGGCATGCCAGTGAAAACTGAAAATCATCTGACAGAGAGAGAGAGAAAAGTGCACATTCATAGATCTTCATGGCAACAAACCCAACCGCAAAGAATTTATCCTAGATCAGCATCTTCTCTTATTCATAACAATGACATTGGATACCTGGAATTTGGAGCAAAGTTAAATGATACTTGCAGTGATTCAACATAAAACAAAGTGCATTTGTTTTGGAGTTTTTAACTTCCAAGTGTGTATATAATACATATATTGCAGGAACACATTTTTTTGTATACAATGGGCTACAAGAAGGCCAGATTCTGCCATTATTTGTGGACCTTTTCTATTCCCCTACTTCATACACTAAAGAATAATCCTCATTATTTGTTTAGTAATAATGGACCAGATCCATACTCCCGCTCAGCTTCCATACATGTGGGGTAATGTAACCACACGGAAAAGGGGAGTGAGTCCCCGTCACTCCCCTCTGTCACACTCTTCCGTGTCCAGAAAACAACCCCAACTTTACAGCGCGGATCTGGGTATCGCCGCTTTGTTTGCCTTATTTGCGGGGCAAACCCTGTTTCCATTTTGGGGTTTTGCCAGCAGAAGTCTATGTCTGCCCCATCGTATGGATCTTCATGCGGACAGCACAGATGTTACATGCAAGGAGACTTACGCAAGCAGTTTCTGTAAGTCTCCTTGCGTTATTATCTGTAAATCCGGCCCAATATGCTTATATAGGCTTCTTATGCTGTTGTCCAGAACAGGTTACTAATAACTTGTATGGATGACTCTTGACATGTGGGATTAAATCTTATAACACAATTATTTCTGACATTTTGTTTTAAACACAGTCCTTGATTGCTTAAGAAATCTGCATTTTGGTGCAGAGAAAAACAGAAAGCTAGGTTCTAAGGCAGAGCATTGCAGCTAATGTAGGACGTTGACATATTTCTTGCCCTTGTCCCAGCAAGTTAAATTAGTTCTCCAGGGAATAGAGTTCTACATGAAGGAGTTGGTAACTGACTTGAATTTACCTTTCACCTTTAGATCACATGAGCCCTTCGTGAGCAGGCCTGTGTATATTTTATGTTTGCCCTTTGCAGAGGTTTTGTGTGTCAGTTTGCAGATAAAGCACACGCTTGTGTCTGAATAATTTGAGGCATTTGATACTTTCTACAACTAGATCCTCAAAGTGTTTCATCAGTGGCACTCTTGAGATACACTTACTTAAATTACTAAAAGGAGATACATTTAGTAAAAGAATGTTAAATGGCTCTGTTTTTTTTTATGCTTTAAGTGATACTGCTTATTGCACAGCTCAGTTTACACATACATTTTAGCAGATTCTTCTTTATCTAATTCATATACACATAGTTAAAAACCCAGAAAGAGAAACCTGTTTTATTTTTAAGCTAAAAAACAGACACACAAATAAGTGTCAAGTTTTTCAAAACAAATATAAAAGAAAACACACTTCTCTTATGAACATGATTTTTTTGGTAAACAAACCAAACAAACCAAAACAAACAAACAAAAAATATATATAATTTTAAAAAAAATATTATTATTTCTTAAATGGGTAAATCATTGACATTACATTTAAAGAAAAAAACTACATTTAGGGCCAGATTTAGACTTCTGTTTGGTTCTACTCCATTTGAGGATTTATTTCCACCAAATCTGCACAAGAATCTGTGCTTATAGACCTGAAAGCATTCCAGCCTATTCTGGCTTGAGAGCAGTAGGGGCTGGGCTGAGATGGTAACTGGCCGTTCCTTGGTTATTTTATGTAATAGGTGTTATCTTTCTCTTATCCAGTCCTCCATACATTGATTTCTATGTGTATGAGGCAGAAACTTAGGGTTGGCCCTGGCCGTTTTGTCCAGTTACACAGTAATTTTTTCTGACATTGGGGTATATCCAGAACTCCGCTTGCAATCCGTTTACTAGCGTAGCGTATTTTCGCATGCGTACCTTCTATACACTCCCCTAGGCACTCCCCTTGAATGTACATATTTTGACCGCTTTCCAAACCCTCCCTTAACTTTTGCACACATAACCGCTGTCGCCCGCACACGTACGGATGGGTAACACGTATTTACGCAGCTAAGCACGTCCATACTGTACAATTTATATGAACACCCCCGCCTACATTGTGTATTTTGGACGTACTTTTGGCTCACGTAAAATTAGCATGGCCACACATACGAATTTACGCAGCAAATACGTAAATGCCCCATATGCTCACATTTACTTTACGTAGCGTTTTATCTGTCATGCACAGTACTTGCCAAAAATGCGATTTTACGTGTCCGCAACGCGTAAATTCGCTCAGAAGTGTTGTTCTGGATCTGCCCCGTTATCCTGAAGATCTCAATGTTACTGTAATTGTATCACCTGAATAGATTTTTGTAGAGCTCCTAATTTTTGCCATTAGTAATGCCATAATGTCAGGAGAAGCCTTCAGTATGTACTGTGTCCTGATCTTCAGATCAATGATTACCTTCATATTTCTGCATAGAATCACTTTTGTTTCGATACGTCTAAAAGACCGCATATACGCAATCTACGTATTGAAACGATGCGCAGATTACGTACAATAGCTACTACGCATGCGCAGTAGCTATTGTTCATTAAATTACGTCCGTCTATGGAAGACGGACGTAGTTCTGGATCCGGCCCTATGTTTGTAATATTAATGAAACAACAAACAGGTTTTCAGAAATGTACACTGACAGATCATTTACAGTAACACTTTCTATACATTTGTATTGTTTATAGATATATATATATATATTGACAGAAGAAATAATATTTTTATATTTAAAATAAATGTTGATAAAATCTGTCCTTAGTGGGAACCAAATTGGGTAATGCATGTTCTAACAATGATATTTTATGGAAGCTTTTCACCACCATTTAGCTTTTTTCCTTGTTGGTCTGTATTGGCCCAGTAACATAGGACCGGTTTCTCTTATTCTTGTGTGAGATGACACTTGTGATACCCTTTGACAGAGGGGCTGGGTTGGATTACAGGTGAATAATTGCAATGTACAGTACAGACATGCCCTGTCTCTGCGCACTGATCTGACTTCCTCATTGCTTTCATTTTCTGTGTATTAGAAGGATTAAGGCAGGCCCTAGGTACAATTGCATAGATTCATGGATAGTGCAGACCTTCGAATGCAGACCCCCACACATCAGCTACTCCAAGATTCCTTTCATGTGCACTAGTAGCTAACAGATCCCAAGAATTTGTATGACACACGGTTATCTCAGTGAGAGAGCCAGTGCTAGGGTGTACGGCGCCCCTGTGATCTACAGGGGGACACAACGAGACAGGTCTGGTGCTGGGGTGTTCAACACCCCCTTCTATACTATAAATTTGTGCCATCCTGTTTAATTTAACGTTTAAAACTGTTGACCATCTTACATTACAGCATCCATGTGAGTGTAATAAAATACAGAACACAATCTACTGTTAACAATAAAACAAAGCAAATGCTAGTAATTAATATACAATGGAGACAGTGCCCTAGTCTTCATCCTAGTCACCACTATACAATATACTCCATCCTAGTAATGCCATACATTACATACTGCATCCTGGAAACTGCCTCACAGCACAGACCTAGGCCCTTATTCACAGATGAGAAGGAAATAAGTAAGCGCAAGTCAGCTCCCATGACACTCCCCTTGTTCTTATGGATCTCTGCTGACTTTTGCCTCCATAGGGCTGCCTGAACTCTGTGTGTATCTTTGCGTGGAGTTTGCTAACCCAGCCCATTCAGCCCTATTTAAATCCCCCCCCACCTTTTTAAGTTCCTTTTTACAGCGTACTGGAACACCCCTTCTTCCAAATCTCATTAGGGTTTCAGTGTGTAACATCTGGATTGCACATGCGCAATTCGCATGATATCGCCAAGATATGCACATTGGCTGCGTATATTGAGGTATGTTATTAATCAGGCTCTTAAGTGACGGCCTTACCATTATCCTAGTAACTGCAATACCATACAGACTGCATCCTTGAGTCCTCCATACAGATTTCATTCTTCTTACCACTTTACAACATTCTTGGAATCACAATGCAGTAAAAAAAATGTCATAAAAAATAAAAAACCTATTTGTAACCACAATACAAAATAAGCGCAGCCTTGTGACCTTACGATTATCCGTTGACAGCTCCTCCAAATGCACACTGAATGTGCTCTCCATCGCACCTGTCCTTCTAATAGTGCTTTCACATCTCCCTTGAAAAACACAGGATTTTCAACCCAGGTTATTGCTGGGTGAATTGCTGTGTCAAAAAACCCTCCCAAAAATGCATTATAAATCCACCTATAACCCGGGTCTGCTCATTTCACATGTACCAATAATTTCCCATGTCTGCCCTTGCAAGCAACTGCCAGTCAGCCTCAAGAGGAGCTTTTATTGGCTGGAAAAAATGAAGGGGACTTAACTTTTTGCACGCAATGGGCCAGATCCAGAGCTACGCTTTTACTACGCTGCGTTCTTATACTAGCGTGCCCTCTATAAACTCCCTTCGGCACACCCCTCTCATGTACGTATTTTAGGCGCATTACTCTTTCCATACCCTGCCTTAACTTTACGCTGCGTAAAGCGGACGGACTTCACACACGTAGCTATGCTTCTAAGCACGCCCATACTGTACCATTTAAATGCCTCAAGCGTAAATACTGGTGTTGTAAGTTGACACGCTACTGATACCTGACTGCCCCTTACGCTTTGCCTTGCGTGGCATAACATCTGCCGTGCGCATGCGCCATAAGTACTATTGTGTGAATTTAAGTTAGCGGCTAGCGTAAATTCACTCGTGGACGTTGTTCTGGATCTACCCCAATGTCTTACAAAGGACTTTTAAAAAAATAACCAGGAAGGAGACCAGCAACTACAACAGGAGTAAGTGACATTTTGTAGTAGTTGTCTGTCTCCTTTCTGGTCCACCTGCAATTTCGCTATTTTAAGTTTTAAGTGATACACTACTGGTATGATGTCTATATCAAATTTGAATCCATTCGTTTTTGTACACAATTGACCTTTGACCCTAGACAACTTCCTGTTGTCTGTGTTTTACAGTGTCTCCTGCCCTGTATTGCCTGGAAAGTGCTGGTCCTTTTATTGAGACCCTGCTCTGCATTCATGTTTTCATACAACAAGTTTTTTATTTTTGCTAGCTGATTGCAAAAATAGACATTTCCCATCATGCCGTGTCTTATCAATGGATATCAACTTATAACAACCAGAATATAACCTTTAGTCAGCAATTGTCGGTGCAAAAAAATTACATAAAAACTCCATTGTTTTGGTTTTCTAAATCCAGTGTCCCCCCCCAAGTATAATACAGACTATACTTTACTACTTCTGCTGCCAGAAAGCAAAGGTAGACATTGTTGTGTAAATGTGAATACACCTTTCAAACAATTCTTCATTTCCTTGTTTATTTAACAACTCTCTTTCATAATCCGGGATGACACAGTAATTGATTGCGAACTCGCCTGTCCTTGCTTAATATGTCGGCAGTGTGATTCAGTAGCACAGTGTGCACGAGTTAATGTATAGTTTACTTGTACTTGCATTGTGTTTTTAAGTACTTTTAGAGTTATGAAGTAAAACAATATGAATGTACAAATTTTGCACCTTGGCAAAACAATTCATTTCGTATTGGTGGAGGCCAAACATGTATGTAGAGGTTTAAAACTGGGACGGGGTTTCTCAAACTAAGTATAATTGTTTAACTTTAAAAAGAAATCTTGCTAGTAATTGTGTGCTACATGATATAGCATACACACCCCTTTATATGTAATGCAGACACAGGCAACTCTTGGTTGTCCTGGTATTGGGAAACTACAATTCCCATCATGCTCCAATAGCATAGGTATATAGGCTAATAGATGGCAGAGCTTAATGGAACTTATAGCTTTTAGAACACCTGGAACCAGATTTACTAAACTGAAAGGAAAAGTGGAGATGTTGCCCATAGCAACCAATCAGATTCTAGCTGAAATTTTCTAGTATGTAATAGGAAAGTGAGAGCAAGAATCTGATTGGTTGCTATGGGCAACATCTCCACTTTTCCTTTCCCGCAGTTTAGTAAATCTGGCCCATTGAGTGCCAAGGGTTGGTCATACCTGCTGTAATGTAATATCTGTTTTCTACTGTTGTAGATTTATATCTCGTATATAATTCATTTGCCACTTTTTAGTTTGATGCAAAGTCCAAAATGTGTATAGAAAATCTTAATGTTCTTTACTGATCCTATTTGCTTATGCTTGAGCAGTAATGCCATATTAAAGTTGTTTATAACCTATGTACTATGTACCTAGGACTAGGTGAATTTTAGCCACATAATTTTAATCTCTCTTAATAGATATCATTTGATTTATAACTCATTGTTTTCAATGTTCTTTGCTGGTGCCATGATACAGTTATCCCAGTTATCCATGGTGTTTAAGGACATCTGTAATTAAAGTCAGGAAATGCTCTTATGACATAATTAAAGGAAACTTCAAATTTGTTTTTAATTTTTATGAGTTTCAATTATGGAAGCTTTAAATCTCGTTGTCCAAGATTTCTGGTGTAGCTAAACTGGTCTTGCAAATGAAGCACCAGCACTTAACTAGCTTGAAAAGTGCAGCATTTATAAGCTTGAAGTAAGTTCTGCACTGACAGGTTGTAGTGTTGGTTTGTGAAAGGGGAGAATACTGAACACTGACTGCACTTTTCTAGCTCCATGTAGTTGCTCCACATCTAGTCATATGGTACTGTTAATTTCAAAGAACACCTGCTGCCTCCAGCCCCTGTTTGCATATTTGAATTTGTTAATTGGCTGTGAACAGTCCAAACACTTTTATAGGGGTGTAGTTTGTGTCTAATTTAAATCCAACGGTATACAGCTGCTGAATTTCAAAAGAAGTTGTTTTCGGAAGCAGTTAATCCAGCGACGTATGAAGTCAGGAATCCTGCTTCGCTGAAAGATAAGATTTTCCCCTAACACTAACCCTTACCGTAATCCTCACCCTAACCCTCCCCTTCTGTTACCCTAACCTCAACCCTCCATCTCCTGCAGCATAACCCTAACCCTAACCTTAAGCCTCCATCTCCCGTAACCTAACCATAATCTTAACCCTCCTTATCCTGCAGTCTAAACGGTGTTCCAAAGGCCCCCAGAGCCTGTCCCTATGGTGAATGGGTACTTTAGCGAAATTGGACTTTTCCCATTATTAAGTTTCGAAATAATAAGAATCTGGAATCTAATACAGCCACAATTCAGCTGTTGGCTCTATCGTATTCAAAATTCGTCCGTTATAAGGGACAACTGCATCCCCTTTTTAAAGACCTTCCCCACTGCAATAGTATAGGGTTAGATTGGGGATGAGGGGGGATTTTATTAAATGATGTCTGAAAGAAAAGGCTCATAAAAGAGAACAATCATTTTGTATTCTGTGAAACCTCTCCATTTATTTTGAGAACACTATGGCCTTACTACTGAAATGCTGACAAGATATCCTCTGTAATGTATTGTCTCTAAATATAAAGTGCTGATTTATTGGCGCACACTTAGTCATTTGATAAGTGATATGATAAAATCCTGAAGCAGGAAATCACTTTCTTTGGCAGTAACATGTTCTACAAAGTCTGAATCATTAAGACAATGACATTCCATTGATGTGGGTTTCCGTTCTCTTTCACAATGAAAACTATGTTTTTTCCTTCGTGTTATTTTACATTTATTTTTTTCTGATTTCAAAATATTCAGTTTAGTATATTTTTTTTTTTTATTAGGGGTTTTTCATATCAAGGGTGTTTTTTTTTTCTTATTATTTTTCATTTCAATGGTTTGGATTTTCATCATCACTTCAACATTTATAGTAATATCTGTTTTGTTGTCTTGTGCTTTCTGTATTTTGCAATTTGCCAGGGTCCTCAGTTATAGCGCTATACATCATATTGGTCATGTTTATGAGCTGGTGTCAGCCCTGTCACACGCCTTCCTTGGATACCATCTGAATTAGCAGCCATTGGTGAGCATGCTCAGCCTGCTATTAGTAGCTTGTTCATTTGTGTGTGATTCATAACTCATTTCCATGGCAGAGTGGAAGTGCAGGGACGTCCTGCTGTGCACTTGGCTTGGTCCTATTGTCTGTGCTTACAATTAACCAGTCACCCTTCTGCATTATGTCACAAGCACACAGATATCACAAATCCGCTGAGTATTTTGGTAGCAGATGGCACATAAGTACAGCCGTATTAGGAATGTCTTTTGGGGTTTTGATTACATTCAGTTTTATGGCCAGACATTTGCATCTTTATGGCCTGCAATAAGCAAACCATAATCCAGAAAATATATCCTTTATTCCATATACACTGTGTACCATATCCTGATGTACAATAATACTGTAGTACAATGTACCTGTTTATTTCCCACTCTTGTATAATACTCTAAGGGGACATAATTATCTATAAGTAATATGTTATTCCTTTTCCACAATTTTAGTGCCAAACAGGCATCTGAATTAAAGTAACCAAACACAGACATTTACTGCTTACTACCTATTCCTGTCTGTATATTTTACTTAACTTTCCCTGATCCCCTTTTTTTATACACAAAAATCTATATTCAGTGGTGTATACACGTTGCATTGGGATTTGAGACCCTGTGTTAACATGGCATATGTAAATGTGGGTCTGCTGCCTTACATTAAATGTGTATCATAGTTTCCAAATTTCCCAGAATGTTCCGGAGACTGACGAATTTCAGAAAGTGTCTCTGGGTACTAAGAGGGTAAGCTGTGAACCCTGATAATTTTACAGTAGATGTGGCTTTTCATGATGGGTTTAAGGACATTAACCTCCTGAATCACAATGCTATGGATCTCAGCATTGTGTTGTGGCATCAGGGGCTTAAACAAGCTGTAGAGGGAAGGAGGATCTGCAAAATCTGTGAACTAAAATGTTTGACCTGTATTTCTGTCTGTGTTTAGGGGTTTAAACTTAATCTACATTACAGGACTAGGGCTGGTTACAAACTGAAATTTTTACTGATGGTCTGACAATATGTAGCCCTGAACTGCTTAACTATGTCCCTGTACACACTGCTCTATAGCTTCCTGTGGTTCATTTCACAAACTGTTAAGATGTTATTATGTAGAAATATGAATGGGAGATAGCTGCAGTGAACATCGTGTGTCAGTACATGGTGAAGTTTTCCTCAGACATCGGGACACTGTTTATTTAACCCTAAAAAGCTCTTCATAGACTCTTAACCTTCTTATAGACTCCCCTGTAATACTCGCCTATATGGCAGGTCTGCGGCGCCAGTTTACAAATGAATGGCGATTGGCACATTTACCCTTTCATTAATATAATCTTCTAATAAGTGCTATTTTCAAAATAGAGAGAGACTAAAATTAGCCATAGTTGCCAACTTTTAGCAGCTTCCCTCCGGGAGATCCCGGAGGGAAGCTATAGATGCATGCGGGGACGGGGCTTAATGATGTGATTTATGCAAATTGCATCATTAAGCTCCACCCCCTGACTAATACTTACCTGGTTTTAGCTGTAATAGGGATTGGGACGGGGCTTGATGGCGCAAATTGCGTCATCAAGTCCATCCCTGTCCCTAGCAACACTACTATACTAGTGGGGGTAGGGACTTTCCATGAAACCACGGGCCTCAAGTCACTTGCGGTAGATTTGCAGGCTCTGCCTGAATTTCGAGAGTCTCCCGGACATTCCGGGAGAGTCGGCAACCCTGAAATGAGCAATTTCGTAAACAGCATTTTCTTAGCGGCGACTGCATCCCATTTCAGATGACTCGAATAGTGCACACTGCTATTTGGTGAAAATACTGATTGATTGTGTGATCTGCATGATTATTGGCAGATAAAGCCTCAGTGTGTATCTAGCTTAAGAGTGCTCAGATTTGGGTTTGATTCCAGTTGTCCTGCAATTGCTTTATTTCTAGGATTGTTTATCAAATTCTGTAGACTTTTTGTGTGTAACTGGTACACAGTACAAAAAAGGGGCTTCTCTGTCTTTTTGTGCTATGTACATTTTCATAATCTTCCTTTTAGTAATAGGACACTAGTAACTCTGTAGCACCAGAAAGTCTGGAATTAGATGTGACTGGTATTAGAATTTAAATATAGGGGCCGATTCAATTCCGTTTGCGCACCGCGACAGATGGGAAAAAGCTTGCGGTGCGCTTTTTCCCGTCTATTACGGTAGCAGACTTTTATGTGCTCCTCTGTGAGGTGCGAATAAAAAGAAATTTGCACAATTGCTTTGCACCGCAAATAACGTGGGTGCGAGGCTAATTGAATCGGGCCCATAATCTCCAATACAGATTACAAATCATTTTAAGGCTTGAAAAATATTCTTGCATGGCCATAAGCTAGATATGGAATCTGTTTAAGATCTATAAACAGCTATAGAAGGGAAATGGACAAGGTACAATAGGAGGAGAGGACCCTGTGCGTCAGAGCTCAGTACTTTATAGGCTACTTAATAATATTAGTAACTGGCAATGTGCATTTGGCTATAAGCCAACACATAGGAAAAACCCCCTATAATGGTCACCCCATATGAAAAAAATTACTACACTGATCACAAAATCAGCAAACTGTATAGAAATAATGAATTGTTGTCAAAATATGTGAAACTAATTACTGAATTACTAACCAAAACTGAACTGTGCACTAAATAAGTTGTAACATTTTCTATTTTAGTAGTCTGAAGATGATGACCGGATGCTATCTGATGCCAATTATTTATTCTGAATGATTATTACGATAATTGTTTGTTACACAGCAATTAAACTTAATCCCACCCATAATTACACTTGCTGGAATTTATTATATTGTAAAAGTGGAGCCAGAAGGTTAACTCCCTTTTCTGCCAAGCCGATCATTAGCTGTTTTGAATTGGCATCAAAACCCTTTGAACAGCCTGTGCTTCTGGAGGGAAAGATAACACTATTGCCAGGAAGAAAAACCTCCTCCTATTGGCCACGAGGAAAAGTATTGATTCTGCAAGAAAAACTATTCATTGCCTAGATTGTTTAGACTAGTGTTTCTTAACCTTTTTTGGGGAGTACCAGTTGCCTACCATGGAATCATAAATATATGTGTTTGTTTACATAGTTTTTCAGTGATTTTAAGGTGCATTTTCTACGTATGCCATTTAGTCCCAAATATATATTATTAATTGTGTCTCAGACATTTGGTATTGTGTTGCCTTATAACCTTACTCAGCTGCCCCGAGTACCACCTGTCAGTGGTCCAAGAACCCCCAATGATGCTAGTAACACTGGTTGAGAATCGCTGGTTTAGACTATTAGGCTGTTTTGAACTTATGTGGATATTTTCAGGTCATTGGTGCACACAAAAGTATTGAATGTAATATTTTAGTAAAGTATTATTATTT
>WWET01000087.1:72600-115269 GCA_011038615.1 Limnodynastes dumerilii | reverse complement strand
CTACTTTTTACCAAGTCGGATGTGCCTTGCACATCCGACTACTACTCTGAACAGCACCTTACGTGCTATTCAGAGTGGGCTATAGAATGCACGGATGTGCATCCTTGAATAGCCCGTAGTCAAATGAGCATGTGCGATTCCGCATCGCACATGCTCGTAACTCTGAATCCGGCCCTTAATGTGTACCGGTCTAGATGTCCGCGCTGTAGTTGGTACGGTTAAGGTGGCTGGAAACTTGTCCGCACTGATCATCAGTGTGAACACAGCAGTCTATCTTTTTGTGTCGCCCAAAAAATCAGAGCAGACACTATGGGTCCGATTCAGTTAGCTTCACATACCACATTATTCATGGTGCAAAGCTAATCCCGCAAATTGTTTGTGGATTTTTATGCGCAACCCATAGAGGTGTGCATAAAGATCCGCAAATTTTGGTTACCGTAATAGGGCCTGATTAAATTGCCTGTGAAGACAGGAAAAAACACGAAGTGCGCCAATTCCCGTCTATTAAAGGAAGTAAAAACCATAAATTTTAATGTGCGTTTTATAGAGGTGTGCATAGAATGTAAGTAAATTCGTGGAAAAAAGCAATGAAGAAGGCAATTGAATCAGGCCCTGTGAGGCAAACACAATTGCTTAAATATATAAACACAAAATGGAAGTCGCTTAAATACCTAAGCTTACTTGTCCTACCCATCTTTACCACTGTGTCTCCTGTTTGTTCACCCTCTCTCACTTAGCATGTTAGCTCTTATGAGCAGGGTCCTCCTTCCTCCTATCATCATCCCTCTACCCTGTCATCATCAATTCCCACCTTTTTCTCTCTACTGTCTATCTCTCTCCTTATTCATCTGCTCCTACACACATATCCAGCATCTTTATTTTCCTCACATATTGTTTTGATATTTTTGTATTGTATTTAATTTTTGCTTTATACATGTATTGTATTCCTTCATATTTATGCCTAGTGTGATAGTCACCACTGTCTGAAACTAATTTGAAAAAAACAAAAAAATCGGGCAAAGTATAAAATAACTAACCAATAAATAAATAAATAAATACAAACTTAAGTAATGCAATAAACAATGCAGATGTGGCACAGTAGAGCTTACATATTCAATGACCCAGATAACTTAAAAAGGGTTAGATATGTTGAATATTTGCGCTCTTTGAACCTGATCCAGAGGCCAACATAAATACGACGCCGTAGATGCATTTGTAAAAGTAGGTTGGGGCTGCATGAGATCCAAAAGCATGCACAACAGTTTGCACACAGCAGCTAAGCGCAATGCAACTGCGTTCCCGAATACGTTGCCGATGGGTAGGGTAGTACCTGAAAATGGAGGTTAAAATACTTTTTTTCCTACATCATATAGAAATGATTTAACACCTGCACGATTCTTCAGCAGCGATTTCTGACCCTTTGTAATGCGTTCAAAACTGTCACATCCTAACATAAAGATAGGAAATCGGCCCCTGGACTTGACCTGAGGCAGGTGCAAATGTTTTGACGCAAACAGATCTTTTTTTTATGCCTGTATTTGTTTCTGGATTCTGCACAGTTGCTTGAGCACACCCTTACTGTGCCTTGACTATGTTCCTGGCAAGCCCTTACTGTACTTTGACTATGTCCTTGCTGTACCTATATCCTTACTGTACCTATGTATGTTGAATGGAGGGTGATAGATTCAGAGAAAATGTGTGGAAAAATTACTTCACTGAAAGGGTGATAGAGAAGTGAAATTGCCTCCCATATTATGTGGTTGAGGCTAACACAGTAGAACATGCTTGGGATAAATATAAGGATATCCTAAATCTCAAACTAAATTGAGGATAAATAGGGTCAGTATAGCTTTATATAAACAATAAGACTAGATGGACCACTTATCTGCCATCACTTTCTATGTTTCTATGTCCTTGGGCACACCCTTACTGTACATTGGGCCGGATCCAGACCCTAATGCGTGCGAGGGTCTCTCCGTACAGTCGCGTAGCGGGCAGTGTACGCCCCCTGCTCTCCCACTCAAGGTAGTAAATCTGGACACTTACGTGTCTAGATTCCTACCTTAAATTTTACGACTAGGCCTGCCACCTTACGGCCACAGACGTAGTCGTAGGGGGGCTTCCCTAATTAGCATGCCTATCTCCACCAATCGCAAAACTTTAACTGGCCCCTTTTTCGTACCGGCAGGCGTACGTAACATAGTTACGGCACGCCCCTACTGTACATTGACTATGTCCTTGGGCACGCCCCTACTGTACATTGACTATGTCCTTGGGCACGCCCCTACTGTACATTGACTATGTCCTTGGGCACGCCCCTACTGTACATTGACTATGTCCTTGGGCACGCCCCTACTGTACATTGACTATGTCCTTGGGCACGCCCCTACTGTACATTGACTATGTCCTTGGGCACGCCCCTACTGTACATTGACTATGTCCTTGGGCACGCCCCTACTGTACATTGACTATGTCCTTGGGCATGCCCCTACTGTACATTGACTATGTCCTTGGGCACACTCCTACTGTACATTGACTATGTCCTTGGGCACGCCCCTACTGTACATTGACTATGTCTTTCCACCTCTCACCTTCCTCAGCAATCAGCGCTCTCCATTTTTGAACATGCAGAAAAATGTTATGTCAGCTCTGGATCAGACCCTTCTGTTGCATTATTTATCTAGGTTTTTTGAGTGTCTGACTACTTTATGCATTTCCATTATCTCATACCTAAACAGTGTGGCCTTGTAATTTAGCTAAAGGAAAGTAAGGACAACCCATTCTTTACATCCCCATCCCCCATCCACCTGGCTGTCACTACATGGCATAGCTAGAGATTTGAGCCATTGTCTGTGTAGTTGATGTCTGACGGCCAGACAATAATGTGTTATGTGTCTACTCCATGCAGCTACTATTTCTCATCCTTCAGAAGGATATTGGTAAGGAGGTAAGCATTTGTAGGAGTGTAGCTAGGAAAATAACAGCTGTATGCTTAGAATGTACACAATGTACCTACTTAAACAAGCAAACCAACAATATTTCATGTTTGTCTTTTGCTTTAATCCTATTCACATTGTGGTTAAAATAAAAAATATTTTGTGTATTCGCTCTGACACTTTAAATTGTAACTTGCACTGTCATGGACATGGCTGTCATCCAGAAATGTATGTTTAGTTTATGTAAATGTTATGCTGTTTCGAGGAATATTTATTTATGCAACATAAACATGTTTATTGAATTCATTAATTACATTTAACTTTAAGCATGTTCACAATAAAGGTCACTAAAAGTTGAAAATATTGATGATTTTACCCTGCTATTTTCACATTATGACTTTGGGCCTGATCCAGACCCACACTCCTGAAACGCTCATGTGCGTAGCTTATTAATGCCAGTGTACCTACCATGCACTCCCCTTGGTCGTACTTAGTTTTGCCTTCTTGCGCCCAACAAACCCTACCCTAACTTTTCTGATCGTAACCGCGGGCGTCCGTAAGCTCAATGCGTAGTTACGATGCTTAGCATGCCCATACTGTACGATTTAAATGCCTCACCCCGCCCTCGGTGCGTATTTCCGGATTTTGTATGGCAGGCACGCCCCCTCGACCGTATTTACGAAGGTGTCTCAGAATTTCGAAGCGTAACATCTGCCCCGCGCATGCGCAGTAAGTACAAATGGCTGTTTTTACGCTAATGCCCGTTGTAAAAACGCACCCGAGCGTAGGTCTGGATCAGGCCCTTTGACTTTTTAACATATTTATTCAGTTTTAACTGTTTTATGATATTGGTTTGTGTTGTTTAATTATTCTTTCAACACTAGTAACAAAAATGTTGGATTGATTGGTCCGGGCATATTTGCCAACTCTACCTGAATGTCAGAAAGACTCTCTGAAGAGTGGTTACGTTCGCCATGTTTTTAATTCAAAGCTTTTTTTATTTTTTAATGAATGGGTAAGTATGCCGAAATATCTATTTTTCAGCAACATACCAATTCATTACGCCGGCAGCTTTCTGTCAGCACTAGATAAGGCACAGTACCTGACGTTACCGACCGGACAGGTTAGTGAATTTAGACTACGTGGAAGGGATGTAGCGTATAAGGGGAATCTTTGGGTTAGGTTGCAGGAAGGGGATGAAGTGTAGAAGGATAGGCTTAGGGTTAGGCTGTGGGGAATGAAGGGTAAGGGTAATGGAAGGGGAGGGTTGGGGTGAAGATTAGGATAACGGTTTGGGTTGGGGAAATACTCACCCGTCGGCGCTGGGGATTTCTCCTGGGGATCTTCGCTTACCTCTCTCTCTCTCTGACGGGGAAGAAAGTTGTTTGCAATCCATAGTCGCAAACGTAGTTTCGAAAACAGCACTGGCATACAATGGCCCCTCGCAGCAGTGAGTTAAACCTTTAAAGAGTGGGAGATCTCCCTGACTTCCTGAAATGTTTGGCAGTTTCCCTGATGCTATTCAAGAAGTCATTGTGGTATGAAGACAGAATTCAGAAATAGTTTTCTTATTTTTCTGCTTGGAGGTTGCTTCAATTAGAAACATATCTACTAAGGTCCAATGAAATAAAATCAGCAGAAGTTAGCAACTTCCCTTTACAGAATTTTTTCTGGTTTTATTAGTAAATGGTCTCTTTGCATAGCATGTGATATTCAAAACACTACAAGCTCGAAACTGGACAGGACCAATGTCTCATTGAATTAAACCTGAATGTCTTTAATCTGCCGCATGACTTTAGTGTAGACACTGTACAATGAATCATTTAATTTTACATTTTGAAACTAATTCTAGAAGTTATGTGTTTGATGGGACCACACACCAAGTCATCTACTGTATCTAAAACAATCACATCTGTGTGGTCCTAGTCTTTCTATACAGGATATTAATTTAAAAGTGAAATCAATACCTGGCATTCAGCTAGGGAAGAATGTTTTAATGAATTTTTCAAGTTTTATGTGAGCACTGATTGAGCTGTTGTTTTTTTGCAAGGATACATCCCTAAACCTGATAAAAGAAAGAGCCTGCACCAGTACTGACAGGGGGTCTTGCAATATTTGAAACATTTGCGTATGTGTGTGTGTGTGTGTGTGTGTGTATATATATATATATAATGTCCCATTTGTGTTGATACAGTTTGGTAGTCTCAAACTCCATTGTTTTGCTGAATTGCTTATAGGAAAGAAATGCAGTGAAAGAAAAGTTTTTGGCAGTGATCTGAAAGTTACCAAGGTCCAGGACCTGGGTCTAATAACCCAGTACTTAGACATGGCAAAAAAGAATGGTTTTTCCCATGTCCAGTGGCAATGTGAAAGGTGCTGAACCAGGTCTCACCTAATACACTCGACTGAAGGGATTTGTTTACTGTTGCTATGTAACAGTAAACAAGTCCCTCCCCGGGAGCCCCACACAGTCCCTTCACAATGTCAGGGCAGACTTGGGACCCAGAATTTCCTGGGTCTATCCTGGAGTTTTTTAAAGCACCCACCCGGGTTTAAAAAAATTTTTTAGCTGAAAAAGCCCAGGTTGTTATCAGGGTTGCGATCTAAAAGTGGTATGAGATAGATTGATGCAGACAAATATAGAAACTTATCACGTCTGCCCTTGTCCATGTCTTCATTTAGAAACATGCTTTCTCTTATGAGCATACATACATAAAACATTTTATCTAAAGGTCATTGTTACCAAACCCATGCGTGAGGGGCTGAATTATTATGTTTCTCTCTCTATCAAACAACAACTTACTTTGCATATTCATAAAAGGGAAAGTAAAGAAAGTGCTGATACAACAGGAACTTTAGGCAAATATGGAACTGTTTCACTGAGCTTATCGTCCTTGGTGACATATTTCCTTCACAAATTAACTGAAAAATAAACTAAATAGGTGTTAGGTAGTCCAGTAGCACCATTTAATGCAGATGATGCATTAGTTGTCCTAGCTCAGGTCCTTTGACACTTGTTTTAGAGTGTACCCTAATTCTGATACATTAAACTTTTCACACCAGCCCTTTTGCATCAATGGTTTTATTATATAGAATTTGAATCCACTATAGCAAATACTCAGTTACTAAAAAGAGGAGCTCTTAACTCAGGAGACACCCCCCCCCCAAGTCCCTCAAATCTTCCTTTTGTGTAGCTACATCATATGTCCATGATATAGAATTTTCTAGTACCACTGGTAAAATGTTTGTGATTGTAAGCTTCATAATACTAATTGTCACAGTGGATGGAATAGTCATGGCTTAATTGTCCTCTTCATTGCATTAGATCTGTTTGGTTTGTGCAGAACAAGGTTGCCAAGTAACAACTTATTTATTAGGGTTATTGCATAAACAACAGCTATAAAAATATCAATATTAAAAGTCTTAGCAGACATTGCTTGTGAATAATAAACAAGTGATGCAATATGATAGTAGTACAAGGGGACCAGAGAGAGGCTGTTATTATATGTAGAAATTATTGAAAAGTAAGCAGCTTTATTTAAAAACGCTCATCTGTTGACTTGAATAAACATTTCTTGATTCAATGGTATGTAAAGCATTTCCTTTTGTATATATACAATTCTTGGGTTCTTTTGTTTTGTCATTCATGTTGCTGTATCATCCAGTGATGTTTATTTTCAGAATCACTTTATGTGACGATGATTATGATTCCAAGAATCAGGATATGTTTGTGTGTCATGATGCCAGGTTAAAAATGTAATGTATTACTTTAAAATTAAATAACAAATATTCTAAGGGACGTGCAAGTCAACAATATTTTAACTTTAACATAGAGAAATGTATTTTATGTTAAGTTTGTGTCATTAAGTGATATTTTTGTGCCACAAAATCTGTCTTGGTAGATTTGTTGGAACCAATGATAGGATAATTGATGAGACTTTGCCATAATGCTTGCATTAGTATAACTGTTTTACCCATAGGAAATGTATTAATTCAATTTAATTTGACTATTTAAGAGAACAGTTATTATCGTTTATTAATAAGACACCACAAGGTGTCCGCAGCGTCGTACAAAATACTGAAGCACTGTATAACAGTATAGCCTTGTGATTGGTTGACAGTGCAGTGAGATACATGTTTTGTGGTACCACAATTAAGTAGATCTTTGCACTTTGCCTCTCCTCTGGACATGCTAATAAAGTCCATAATGACATCATGGCTTCAGAGCCATTATGTCACATGTCCTATTGAGCAGGTCTGGAGTTCCCTATAGGTGAGAGACATCCTTTAGTGATACATATCTTATATATAAAATTTATTGGTTTGTTTGTTTGTATGTCTGTCCGGCTATGCATTCGGACACCCCTGCGCCATTTGGGATGAAACCAACGCGAGATAGTCCATTTGGATCCAGGCCAGGTGTTAGGGGGGTTGGAGTCTCGGTCAGACCTTCCGTTGGTTTATGATGGGAAAAACATTGACCCAGGGAGCCTGTTCTAGGCATTCCACTGGATGGATTTGGCATTTAGTAGTTCATAACATTCTATACACACAGACACACACACACAGACACACACACACACACACACACACACACACACACACACACATATATATATATATACACATATATGCACACACACATACAGATATATGCACAGTATCTCTCACTGTTATTTTAAAGATAGAATGTCTTTGGTGTACGCTGTCAAATATGAATACATAAAATAAAGAAAGTAATAATAAGATACAATAAATGAACCTCTGTGCTTGTAAATTATCAATAGACTCGATCTCAGGCACATGCTCGTGTTTGCACACATTTGCAAGCATAGGTTTATGATCCTGCATTATAATAAATAAGTTCCCATACATGTTTCCATGCGGGCACAATGTATGATTAATAATAATGTGTGTTCAATGTTACTAATTATGTTTTAAAGTTCCAATCAGTAATCTGTAGTTTAACGTTAGATTGTCATATTGATATCATATTCAAACTCATTGGGCCCGATTCAGTTGACTGCGAAAACAGGAATAAGCACAAAGGGCCTGATCCAGACCTACGCCGATGCACTGTGTAACGGGTTTCCCTAACTACGCCAGCCAACATCTGCCTGGCGCATGCGCAGATCCAAATGCCAATCTTACGCATACGCCCGCCTTGACTACGGAGGCGGGCGTTAGTCTTGATCAGTCCCGAAGTGTGCATATTCCCGTCTATTACGGTAAGAAAAATCGTGGATTTTAAAATGCACCTCTGTGATGTGTGAGATAAAATCCATGGTGCAAATTTTGGGAAAAAGCACCACATCCAGACATCATGGTCCATTGAATTGCCCCCATAGTGTAGCTTATTGTGCTATGATAATAATTTTATGCTTTGCAAGACGAATGCGTTATAAGTTATGTACTTTGATACGTTTCTGATATTGGAATGTGCAGGCTAGTTATATTTAATTGACATTGGAGGAGAGGCCAGGTGAACCTATCTTTTATGTTAATTGCAACCACATGGCAGAGAACAATAGAAGTTAAAGAGCCAGTGAACCACCAAGTACTTGATGTCCTGAGAAGCTGACCAGTCCTGTTTGCTGCTGATATAATGTGTGGCTTTGTCTATGACCTTATTCTCCTTTTGAACCAGACTGATTAAAACTCCATGCCTTGGCCCTAAAGGCCATAGAACGTTCTATTCTGAGCCTGATAACCAGAACTGGATATGTAAGTTTATTTTGCATAATCAATACTGTTTGGATTAATGCTATCCCTGTTGCAATACATTTTTTTTGTGCGTCGCACAATTGCGATCGGTTTGGACATCAATTATTTACCAGCTTTTCACAGATAATAATCTAAACGCTGGGTAGAATTTTGACACACCTGTCCGCTGGTTGAATTTGCCTGATGTTATATCAAAATTTTGGAGGGCCTGTCCCAGTTTGTGGACCACGGGATTATAGAATGGGCAGCTGACTAGAAATAGGGTGGAGCTTATTTTGAATGATGTTAAAGGACATTAGTAACAAAAACTGTAGATATTGTCAAGCTGCTAATTAGTTTTTAAATGTTAACAATTACATCCATTGATCACTTAATGACTTGAAGATTTAAACCTCCTACTAGTTTACTATAATTGCCACAAATACTATAAATCGTCACACAACCATCAAAAACTGTGCCAGCTTGTACCTTCCATCACTTATATTCCCAGCCAATGCCCCAACTCATATCATACTTGTATCCAGTATAGATCTTGTACATCTTGTGCTACATCACCAATATTTATGTCTTTAATTGCCTTACATATACCAGAATATGTGTGGGGCAAATACATAATCAATGTGCATTGACATAAGTAGTACATGGTACCATGATCTGTGTTATTGTTGTAGCCAAATGATAAACCTTAACTGAAAAAAATGTCTTCACCCTCTGTAGTCTGAGGTCTTTGTCTACCCTTAACTTTCCTAAATATTGCTTTAGTTCACAAAATGGACTCCACCATTGTGTGCAGACAGTTGATGTATTATCTTTTTATCCTCATCTGTGTTAATGTATGTGCACATCAGGCCGAAACCATGTTTTTTTTTTGTTTTTTTTTGCCATGCTACACCATCATAATGCATTGTAATTCATCCAGACTTAAGAAATGGAATTACTGTTTTGACTCCTTACAACAAAGGGTCTAGGATGTGATCTTTCATAGTACAATGTACAGTATAGACATTCCCTCTCTGAATACCAATAGGCCATTCTATCAATTGCTTTGGCATCTGATCACAAAAAAATAATCTGTTTTTGGCCGATAATTTTTCACTGTTCTCTACAGCTATTCACCCTATGCTTACTAATAATCTGGGGAACGGGTGGGTTATTCTGGCCCCACTGATGGATTGCATTATAGATGTAGTGTTTCTTTTTGTGCACTTTTTATTTTTATCACTTTAAATGATGTTTGTTTTTTTAAATAGTACTAAAACAATTGTACTTTTTTTTTTAAATAATGAACACTTCCAAGTTGAAAAGTCGCTTTTGACATATGCAAGTAAAATAGCAACTCATTTTTCTAAATGAAAAAAAAAAATTATTTTTTTTTCTTGTAAACTAAACTAAAGAAAATCTTGTGAAGTTTTGACTGATACCCCTTTCACATCACCACCAAATACCCGGGATTTTCGTCAAAAACCCGGGTCTCAGAAAAATCCCGGGTATTTGGTGGTGATGTGAAAGGGTCACTTCCGGTAAACCCGGGTCAAAAGACCCGGGATTTCAATCATGTGCACATCAGGCCGAAACCAGATCTCCTATTTTTCGTCGTCCTGCATGGTGTGTGTGTTTTTTTTTTTTCCCCATGCTACACCATCATAATGCATTGTAATTCATCCAGACTTAAGAAATGGAATGACTCTTTTGACTCCTTACAACAAAGGGTCTAGGATGTGATCTTTCATAGTACAATGTACAGTATAGACATTCCCTCTCTGAATACCAATAGGTCATTCTATCAATTGCTCTGGCATCTGATCACAAAAAATAAAAAAAACAAACATCTGTTTTTGGTTGATAATTTTTCACTCTTCTCTACAGCTATTCACCCTATATTTACTAATAATCTGGGGAACGGGTGGGTTATTCTGGCCCCACTGATGGATTGCATTATAGATGCAGTGTTTCTTTTTGTGCACTTTTTATTTTTATCACTTTAAATGATGTTTGTTTTTTAAATAGTACTAAAACAATTGTACTTTTTTTTTTTTCAAATAATGAACACTACCAAGCTGAAAAGTCGCTTTTGACATATGCAAGTAAAATAGTTAATTTTTCTAAATGAAAAAAAAAAAAGATTTTTTTTCTTGTAAACTAAAGAAAATCATAGAAAAAAACAAAAACACAAGGCCGTTTCAAACATCTGTAGCCACCTGTGTATAATGGTAGTAGATTTTTATTTGCCAAAATTATAGAACTAATGCTTCAATTGAAATGAAAGAAATCCTTTTATCAAGAAAGAAGTTTCATAAACATTTGTCTTATCTTTTTTAAAATAAATGTTTTGGGTATGTGAAGTATTTTAGGGAGTACTACTTAAACTTGAGTAAAAAAAAAACAAGTTTTCCCAAACATGAGAACACATTAACTTTGTTGTCATTTTTCAGGGATTCAGTACGCAATTAAATAGCTCAGTATGGTGCTATTGATCCCGTAACCTTGTGTGTCAGGGGGGATTTTTAAAGGTGGCATTCTCGGGACTGGAATGCTGGTGTTCTTTGCAGTTTGTTCACTGGAGCAGAACAAAGCTAATAAGATGTTTTAGTCACTACAGACTTTTCCTCATTAACGTGTAGTGGACACATATCTTTGAAACATGCTAAGAACCACTAGTTGTTCTCTTCTAAACATTGCTGTGACATTTGGTTACAATGCTTAACAGTGTATTTTATTATTATTTTTGTATGCATGCATGTTACTTGTCTAGTCATTCAGAATGTGGTCTCAGATCCCGCTTTTGTGTAAATGCGTTGCCATTTGTGGTGATAGGATGTGGTTTGGCGGTACAATGGAATTTTTTTTTTCTCGAAAGACCATCGTACGGCAACATACCGTAGAGCGCTGGCAATTGCAGGAAGCGGCAGTGATGCGCATGCTGCAGTCGCAAAGAGTCATCTGCCAAAAGGTAAAAGTTTTACCCTAACTCATAACCCTTTCCTATCCCTAACCTTCCATGCCTTGCAGCCTAACACTACCCTTCCCCTTAACCCTAACCTTAACCTTGTACCCACTGCAGCAGCTGCACTAACCCTACCCTATTACCCACTACAACCGCCACAGCCTGTAGCTATCTGGAATGGGATAATAGGTTCCGTCTCGCAATAGCAATTTTCTATTTTCAGTTCCTTTTGAACAATGATACAGTTGCTTTTTAGCTGGCGGCTGTATAAAATTTTAAATGGGGCCGCCTGGACTGATCGATGACATGATCAATGCAGGCATAGGGAACCTTTGACACTCCAAATGTTGTGAAACTATAAATCCCAGCATGCTCTAACAATATAAGCATAACTTAATAGCTAGCATAGGATGGGTGTAGTTTCTCGAAACTGGACTTCTGAGAGTTGTCTATGTCTGGTCTGTGCAATGATGCCACACATGCTGGAATTGTGTCTTTCCCTCCCTCTAAGAGTGATTCTATGACCACAGAAAAATGGGATGTGGAGTATGTCTCCAGGAATTAGTAGTTCGTGTAAAAATTATGTTATATTGAATTATATTGTTTTATTGCATGAAAAGACACCTAAATTTGGGTCTGTTTATGATAATTGAACTACACCTGAATTAAACACTAGGGACTGGATTCACAGATCCGGTGTGAGTTAGGTGCTGACAGACCCGCACCTATCTCACCCGTCCTGCCCCCACCCCGCCCCCCTTTTATAGGTACCTTTATGGCACTTAGGAGTGCCACAGGGCTACCTTAATTATCCGTACAATGTCCACACGGACATTGCCACTCCCCGACTTTCCCCCCGCCCTCCCCAGCTAATTATAGCCACCTAATAAAATGATGGCTACAATAGTGACTTAATGTCCGTTTGTGTGATGGTTCAGAATGAATAGATATGGTGTATAATTCCAATCTCCTTTAGTAGCACCTTCAGTGTATAGGAGACGGAGAGCCTATTAGAAAAAATGTCCAAAACTGGAATAATAATAATATGGAAAGATCTCACCCAGTAGATTTTCAATAGCCTCAGGGTATACAATGAGGATCCACGTTTCAATCGTGGGGTTCCAAGTGTGAACCGATACACTGACTGAGCCGATGTTAATCTCTCCAGACTCTTGCAAGACTCTTGCAACAGTGAATGGCGTTGTTGTCCAGACGTAGAACACCCGGTCTGGTGCGCTAAGGAGCTTACAAGTCCCAATAGCAGTATGTGTATAGCGGTCGGGTGGCCACCCGATAATGTAGCAAAGAAATCCAATGTATTCAAGATGTCTTACGGCACCTTACCTAGTGTGTATGTGCTCCAGATTATAGGGGTAGGATCTTGTCCTCAAAGGTATAAGTCCTCTTAGGTGTAATACATATAACAGAGCTTATTGCAGGTCAAGAAAAACAACTTGACGCGTTTCTTCGCTTCATATAGCGATTTCATCAGAAGGTATCTTTACTAAAGATATGCACCTAAGAAGCGACTGCTTCTTAGGTGTGAATCCGACCCTAGGATCATATTATTTAGGTATACTAATATGCTACTAGCTGCAGTTGAAGTCTAAGGAAAGAGGCATAGAGGTTTATGTAACTATGTTAATTGCATTCCTTTAGTTACAAAAAAAAATCAGCATCTAATTTATCTTTCAGCACCATCTAAAGATAATAAATTCGACAGTTTCCCTGCACTTAGTGAACAGACTGCACTATAAAGAGTACTATTGTTTGTTAATGATGAAATTCCTTTTTCTGTCAGTGGGTCACCTGTTAATTGCATAGCCTTAGGGAAGTTAGCTACCTATTCAGAACTTCGCAATGACCTGCATAATAGGCTAGTACTATGCCTTATACTACCCTAAACCACACTGTTTATCTAAGACGTGCAAATAATAAAGATTCAGTGTAAAGTTTCTCTATTTTAATGTAGGTTATTTGGTGGTCTTTACATGAACTTATTTATTCCACCTTGTAATTTTGTAGAAGTTTTTGGTTCATTCCAGAAATAATAAAATGTTTATAAACCATAGGTTTGCAAGGGGGCGGGGTTTCCGGCAAGAAAAGGTGCTTTTATAAATAGAGACAGCCGAAAGCTCATTTCTGGGGGGGTTAGGGTTAAGGTCAGCTTGCGGGTAGCGGAGTCTTAAGCAGGGTACGCACTGGGCTTTTCAGCAGATAATCTTTCCAATCACCCAATCAAAAGATTGTTTTACCAGATATCTTACCAGTGTTTACTGTCCAAAGATCTCCTAATGGACACAGTACACACTTTCAAAAGTGAAAAGATATCTTTCCATGGTTGATCTGGCTCTAAAAGATGAATTTGGACAGTACACACTGGTAAGATATCTGGTGATTATCTTTAGAAAAAGCCCCATTGTGTATCCAGCCTTAGGGTTAGGCTGCGGGGATGGAAGTCTTAGGGTCAGGTTGCGGGGAGGGGAATCTTAGGGTTAGACTATGGAAAGGGGAGTCTTAGGGTTAGACTGCGCGGAAGGGAGGTTTAGGGTCAGGCTGCAGGGAAGGGATGGTTAGGGTAAGGGTTGGGAATGTATTTATACTCTCTTTTCGGCACAGTGTCTTCAGTCTGCCGGGGATTGATTAATTTGCCTCTAAGAGACAAAAGCAACCGTTTTCGGATGGGAGAAAACGGCCCTTTCGGAAAGGTCCGTTATCAGCGGCTACCCTCGCCGGTTTGTAAGTACAAGTCAATAACTCAGTTCCAAAATCAATACACAAAATTATCTGTATCAGTGCTTTTAGTCTGCACCCAGTCCTTATTTAGTGTCCTATTGGAATTTAAAAGTACAAGCTGTCATGTTTAAAGATAAAACTCCCATTACAGTCAAATACTGTCACCTGTTTTCACCATTGAGTAAGATAAACCTCCCTGCATTTCACACTTGCCTTATAAATGGCTATAAATTTTTGGTCTTGCTGTTTTTTATATCAGTCTAACATTATATTTTATATAAAAACCTTGGGACGCATCCAGACTTGAGAATACCAGCTGACTTTAGGCACCCTATGTATGTAAGTCTACTGGGAATTGGTATTGCGCATACATGGGGGCATAGGTATTTAGAGTGCATAGTAAGGGCTATGCTAAACCCTTACGTACAGTTCAGTATTCTGCATGCACAGAGATACGTGTGCAATACTTAGAGTAGGGTCCTGGCCACAGATCCACCATCCGCACATAGAAGGGCATTGAAGGGCCCTCTTTTGCATATGCCCCTTAAGTACAAAAATGATAATTAAGGGGCTATTGTTTACTGCTTGTGTCCTGCATGCAGTGCAGCATCCAATTTCAGGTAAAAGGTAGGGTTTAATTGGGTTTAACGAGTTTAAAATATAACAGAATGTTATGTACTTTGCTTATGTAAATTTACTCAAAGAGCCTTCTTAATAATAATAAAAACCATTGTTATAATTCGTAGCTTGGAGCGTATTTGACATAGAAAGTTTATATTCACAGAATGTGCACCAGGCTAATTCGTTGGTCGAAGTTTTTAAACCAGTGACTGAGAACTTTAAAACTGGGTGCAATTTTAACCTTATGCTGTGCTTTTTGCAGTCCTTGTTTTCTGTAAATGTGGATTTAGCTATTATTGCTATGCATTAGCGAAAAATCAGAACTCTTTCATGAATAGACAAGTAACATTTAGAATGATTTTAGTATGTGTGATTTTTATACTCCAGTATTAACTTGGGTACATACATATGCAATCATACATGAAATGCAATGGCTCTTACAATATCACAAATGATTGCAAGTGCTGAGGAGCAGGCATGTGTATACACTATACCAATTTACCAGCAGATCTGAGATCGTCATCTCTCCTAACAGTCTGCTGAAACAATCATGACTCTGTACACGCTGTGCAAGGTATGTGGGTCATTGCAATTGATCCACGGAGCACCAAGCTTTCGTGCCCTGAAAAGTAAAAACAGTCCCCCACTCCTTTCCCTGATTCAAACCCTTACCCTCCCCTCTAACTACCCTAACCTTCCTTTTCTGGCAGCCTGACCCTAACCCTCCCTTCCTTGCAGCCTGACCCTAACCGACCATCTCCCACAGCCTTACCCTAACCTTCCCTCCCCTGCAGCCTGACCCTAACCCTCCCTACCCCACATAGAGAGGTAACTCGCCTTTCCCTCGGTCCGGCAATAGCAGCTGCAGAGGGATATAGGCGGCGGTTGAATTTGCGATTGTGAATGAGTGAAGTATGCCGATCGGAAAAAATTAGAAATTGGTGAGTATTCCAAACAGGGACATCTGAAAAGGAACTTGGGACATTCTAACCGGGGACTGCAACCGTGCTGACAGAAAGGTAGGACAGGTGGTCCAGGCTGCATACACACTATCCACGTTTGTCCGACATTGGACATTAGGACATTCATGAAATAAAATCATCCAATGTGAGCTTTTTTAGTACTACAAATCATGATCATGGGAGCATACACACTTGCAGTATTGTGGAGTCTTGGTATGATTGGCCTGATAAATGCATTGGTGTGTAAGCAGTTTAGGTATACATTAGATTTGTGAATTCTTAAAAAGATGACTTTTTTTTTACTGCTTGTAAGTTACAAACTAACATTGGGCCGGATCCAGATGTAAGAACGTCAAGGTTCTTCCGACTAGGAACATCGATGCATGTTTCCAATGAAGGGGCCGACCCTTCATATATGCATGCCGTATCCCCGTACAGGCAGGGATAGACATTTATATAAAGGGGCAGGGAAGGCCACATACGCATTGATCCATGCCCGTACGGACGCATGTCGTGTGTAAAACTTAAGGTAGCCTTCTGGACATATAAGTGCACTCCCTCTACGCTGTGTCATTTCAGACCCCCGCACACACTTAGAGCATGCAGGGGTCTGGATCTGGCCCATAGTATATAATCACAGACAGGGAACTATGTCTAAAGGGTTTCAAATAAACACTGTGCACGGGAAGTAACTCCGTTCATACATGTTATGTGAGGAATCTCGGTGTAATGCTGTACATTGCTTTTGGCAAACATTCCATGATTGAGTCTTATTGCAAAGCATAAGCAGACATTTATTGTAAAAATATATATTTGATATTGTATTACAGGAAATGTTTGAACCCAGTATATCCGTCCCAGTGGAGCATATATTCCCCAGCACATGGGAATTATTACCTGACCCCAAGATTACAGGCTTATAGCAATGACTGACATGAACCGTCCTTATGCTGGCTGCCCCCCCCCCCTCCGATGGCGGCCCTGTGTGGAGGAAGGCGTTTCCCCAGTCTGCACTTGTGTGCACATGGTGGGATGGGGCCTATATAGTACAGTAAGGGCTTGGTTAACATTTAAGGTAAGGTCCTCTGGAAATTTGTGAGTGAAAGGGGGATGGTCACCTCTCGCACGCACAGACTTCTATCTTCCCTTTGGACTATGCTGCCGATGTGGAAACATTTCTGACCCGATATCCAGCACCAAAGAAACCATTAAATAGCTCTGCCTTCCTTAGTGGTGTTATTTATGCTGTTCTATATAGAATTCACACACTCACTCATACACACGCGCACACACACAGGAACACACACGTTACATGGAAACATCTTTTATTTTTTCTCTTAAAAACTAGGTTCCAAGAACTCTGCTATCTGTCATCTGCCTTTACTTGTTACATAAAAAGCGATAAATGCATTAGGACAGCATAGTTTGCACTTAGACTGTGTTAATATAAACAGGCCAAAACATAACATTCCATAGCAAACAAAAGTTTTGTATCTATCCCAAAACAAATAAACCTGACTTGATTACAGTAACGCTGACATTGTGCACCCAAATGAGAAAATAGACAAAAATTCTAATACATTTTCTCCCATTTCAGTATCTGTTCACCTAAAAGTGAAGAACCATTTAACTTTTTGAGATACTTGATATAGAACGTATTTAATATTGCGTAGTGTCCCGTACACACTGCACAGATTATCTGCTGACTGCTGCAAAAGAGTAAATAACATTTGAATAATGGCCTGGACTGCTACCATGATAGCAGCCAGCCCGAGACTGTGAAACTACTGGTGCCAGCATGGCCTGGTGCCCAAACAAGGAACCAGGGCGTGGTAGCACTTTTAGAACCACCATACCCTGGCTTTAGGACACATCAGCACTCATAGTTCTACAAAGAAAAATGAAAATAAATATCTGAACATTTAAGTTTTTTTTAAATAACTCACAGAGGCCTCTCATTTTCCCTAGTTTATTATATAAACAACTCCAAAATTCTTCTAACTTTTAATATATCAGGTTTAGGAAACTAAAATAAAACTTACACAGAGGATATTCCCTTAGCTAAATGATTTGTTAAAATGGTACAGCACTAAGTAATAATGATGGTTTCATAGTATGGGGTGGCACTGAAGTTTGCTGGCCCTGACCAACTTGGAGGGACCAGCCATGGTTACAATGGGTTTGACACTTCAGGTGCTGCCCTCTATGGTTTCACTGGTTTTGGCTGGTAAACCCTAGAGCTGTTTCGTCGTCCTGTTTTTCCACTATTATATTATACTTGTGAAGCACTAGTGTCTGTTATAACTGTCCCCACACAAAAGTTCCTTTTCGGCTTTATTTATTTTTATGAATGTGTGAGTGTGCCGATCGGCATTCTCAACCATTCATTTTCGCCACACCCGCCGCAGACCCGCCGTTGACAGCTCTGGAGAGGTGAGTAATCTCTCCGGGGACTTTTAGTGTTGGGGGGTTAAGTTTAGGTTCTTAGGAAGGGAGGGTTAGCGCCATAGAAGGGGAGGTTTAGGGTCAGGTTGCAGAGAGGGGGGGTTCTTAGGGTTAGGCAATAGAAAAGGGATTATTTGGGTCAGGCTAGGTAGAAGGGAGGGTTAGGGTCACTCTGCGGGAAGGGAGTGTTAGGGTAATAGAAGGGAAGTTTTGGGATTAGATTTTACACTTACCTATCGGAGCACTGTGTTCGGTGCTCCTTGGATCGATTGCTATGCCTCATCGAGGCATAAGCAGTTGATATCCCGGCCAGTTCGAATGTGTCTGGGAAAAACGACCCTATCAAAATAGGGCTGTTCTTAGCAAAGACCCACACCCATATACACACTATATATTTTTCCAAATAGTGAATTAATACTAATAAGTGGCATATTTCTCCTATAACGATCACCTATAATCTTACAGCAGAACACCTGGAGACCCAAAGGTTGACCATACCTCCTATAGAGGGTATAAATCAATGTTGGCTTTTATTGTAACATAACAAGTAAAGAATATAAGGTGTAAGCATTGAATATAGTAAGTAAGCGGTGTGTGATGGAACATAGCTCCCAATGTCAAACCAAAAGTCTACAATCTAGTCATGAGATGGGGTTACGAGTACTGGAATTTCTATACAACAATCTAAAACATCAAGGACATTTTGTGTATCTGAGGAATGTATGGTCTAAATGTGTAATGGATCTCCAGGTGTTGGTCTTTCAGCTGTAGAGAAATAATTCTGACGTTATGAATGAACTTCTTTGTGGGGGAATATTTTTTCATAAATTCCTGTTGCGTTGGCTTTATGTCGTTCTGAAGGTTGCCTTCTCTAGCCCTGACTGCATGTAATGTATGCAAGATTGCAGAGAATAGAATTCTCATTCCATTTGAGTGATATCATCTATAACGACATACACACATACTTAGCTTTATAGGTAAGAGGTTTATAGTTTGATATGTTATAGCTAAAATGTTTTCTTATTGTTAATAGACTGCCATGAATCCTGCAATTACTCTAAGTAACTGATCAGATTAGTTGTTTGCACAATGAATCGCACATCACACACACGCATCAACTAGAGGCTAGGAGCAGGGGCCAGCTTATGACTCTGGGGGCCTGGGGTCTAGAAGACTTTACAGCAGGAGGCCGGTACTTATCTTCCTGTGCTGGCAGGTTTCCAACAATTCCACTTTGTTGTCCTGCTATAGCCAATGATTCTAAATGTCTTGACCTTGCAGACTCTGGAAATGTTCTTCATCTTTCTCTCAGACATCGTCCTAGATATCTTTTGCAGCTCAGCTGTTACATAATATGAGAGAAGTTAATTTGATAATGCCAATTTTCATTTCTTTTTAATTACAACTTTTCAATACACAATAGGAATAGATATAATATGTTGGTCATATTAAATAAAATAAAAAGCTTTCTTTGAGTCAGGAGTGGCTAATGATCTAGGTGCACCCCATCCAGTGGGTCTGTTTTCCTTTTTGAAAATGTGTCTAGGCAGATACTGTGCAGAATATCTGATAATGTTGTCAATTCACAATATTAAAGGCATCAGTACTGGGCCCTATAGCAGCTTATTTGTTTTATCCACTGATTTTAATGCTGGATTATGACCGAGTTATGAGGTGGTGCATGTGGTATTGAACTACCATGTTACCACCTGTGTTAGACCCATACATATTGCTCCTGAGAGGTGAGTGAATGCCAGCCATTTTATTTTTTTTGCTGAGCATGCTCAGAAATAAAGAGCACACAATCGGGTCCCATTCAGATTGGAGCGCAAATTGAGCTGCTGCGGCTGGCATTCTGAAGGGCGTGTTATTGGAGGAACGTAGTGGATGTACAGTAAGCGCATGCCAAGGCGTGTGCTCATGATTCAGAACTGAACACAGACGTAAATTAGCAATGTTTTTTTTTTTTTTTATAAACTATTTTTATTTTCTAAATAAGTATTGTTACAGATATATCCATACACAGTAAATGTGACCAGACACAAAGAAGCTGAGTACAATAATAACAGTTAGTATGCCAGAACAAAATGACAATTAAAAGAGAAACACAAGGCATAAAATAAATAAAACATGGGAAAAGAAGAAATTAGCACATGCAAAGAGCTAATATAATGTACAATTAAGGTTATTTCACATTAGGAAGACTTGTCAATATACCTCAGGAAGAAAGCAGAAACAAAAGAGTGTTGTCTCACATAAAATATCTTACACGGATCCCTAGGTGTAACTGGGCCTATGATTTTCCTATATAATGGAATCATTCGATAACCCAAAATAAACCACAGGTCAGAAGATGGTTTCCAGTTGTCTGTACAAAAACCAGGTTGTAGATTCCAATGCTTTGGAAATATGCAACTGCGAGGCAGCATCAAGGTGATGTATATAACTCCCTTCTCAATGTCAGGCAAAGTGGCTCTAATATCAAAGTACAAAAATTCTAGCATAATATGTTAAACAGTTTCAAGGAATGGGGGAACAAGTTTAATCCAACAATTAAGAATGACTTTTTTCGCTATAGTGATAATCATTGTAATTAAAGGAATCAAAGTATTTTTCTCTTCCCCTATATCCCAATTCCTAAAATCAACATAGCCAAGGGATCTCTCTGGATTCTAATTCCGCATACATTATTTATGAATTGGGCCACTTTATTCCAGAACCCGACTATTTTGCGACAACTCCAAAAATTATGGAAAAAAGTGGCATCAGTTTGTTTACACTTCAAGCTAATAAGCAACGTTTACATGAAAACATTTGCACTTGCTACATGTCCATGCCCAGGAAGCACACCCTCCATGGCCTATATCGGGCCCTTGTGTTAGAATTTTAAACTGTGTGTTCATTTCTATAGTTATGAAAATGCTGCTGGAGTAACTTTCCTCTCAATTTCAAGCTCCTTCTAAAGTCTGGATCCAGCACTATGGGCCATATGCAGACTCCCAGACATTTAACATATAGTCTGGAGTTTATGTTATACGGCCCATAGTGCTGTAATTGGCTGCTATCCAGCGGTACCATGTTGGTGCATTTGGATCGCACACAGACCCCCCCCCATAGTGTTACTGACAAATCTACGCTGAAGTCACAGATTTAGATCATCTGCTGACTGCAAATGAATTCTTGCTCTCCCTTCCTTGTACGTTAAGAACCTTGATACGTTGTAGCATATTTATCATACACCTTCTTTGCCCCAAGATAAAATCATTTCCTGTCTGTTTCTTTTGCACATCCTAGTAAAACTATGAGGATGTGTCACTGGCACACCTATGACCTACCGGTATATAGGTGTGGCAGAACTGTATTAACAAGTCATGAATCTTCCCCACAATGACGAATAAGAATAATAAGAATAGGATTCCTGGGAAGTATAAAGTAGTGTACAATAACATTTTTAGTATCTAAAGGATAATTGCTGCATATTGTGTAATTACACATTCAGACAAATACTGAAACACACATACCTCATTTATGAGGATATACACAGGAGCACACTGCTTCCCTGTATATCGCAGTGCTCTTGCTCCTATGTTATGTTCAGTGACTCCACACATGTATTATTCTTCTCTTACACATGTAAATGTTTACTGTTTTTCTAGTACACTTTACTTTTATTATGACAAGCAGTACAGAATTAGCTGCCACATAAATAGATAATAACAACAAACAAATGGTGGTAACTAGGATCTTTTTAGCGATCACCTTTAATAATTTTCAGCTCACTGCAGCAGACAATATTACAACTAAAGAGAAGGGTATTTCCAGTGAAGAGGCAGAGATGTGATGGGGTCAGAAATAAAACATTATATATATTGTGTGTGTATGTGTATAGATAGAATATGTTGCTTTTTGTTGATGACTAAAGTTCATCCAATGATACACACAACAGAAGACTCTGTTGTAATGAACAAAAATCTAAAGGGTGTCTAAATTACATAACACCCATCATTGCACAAATGTTGGACCCTTTACTCTCCTAATTACCCCTGCTGTTTAGTCAGTAACTCATTGATTTCTATAGTAAAGCATTTAGGCCA
Source organism: Limnodynastes dumerilii (assembly GCA_011038615.1). NCBI lineage: Eukaryota > Metazoa > Chordata > Amphibia > Anura > Limnodynastidae > Limnodynastes > Limnodynastes dumerilii. The sequence goes on along the minus strand of WWET01000087.1, from coordinate 92,807 downwards.
TGCAGTGGGTGTCTATAATGTTGCAATGAATAAAGACTGCTCCTTATTTCTGGACTCTCTGGATGGCAGCCACTGGTTTATTGGGCAGAATATGTGCAAGGACTAGAAAAGGTGTTGCTACTGAGAGTGGGCCTGGCACTCCCCCTTCTACTCCATTCCTTCCCCCAAAATATAATGGCATAGGATTATTGAAATAGGATAATCAGAATATAAATGCATTGCCTAATTTGTGGCTTGTGGTTTAAAAACAAACAAACCAACAAGGGGGCAGATCCAGAACAACGTTTTCAAGCGGATTTACGCCTGGCGGAGACGTAAAAACGCTATTTGGTATGTTCTGAGCGTGCGCGTGGCAGATGTTACACTACGTAATGCAACGTAACTCTGAGCGTAAGGGCCTTTCACGTAACAATAGCGTAACAACGTTTGAGAGGGCGTGCTTATATTACTATAGCCGTAAGTATGATGCAGTTACGTAATGGAGGCGGTGGATTGCATTTAAATCGGGCGTGCTTAGGCTTAAGTACGTTCGGCCATTACGGGAGTTACGCTTGCTTAGCCATCATATGCACTCCCCTGCTCTCCTACATGCAGATAATAGATCCGTGCCCTGGTAACCTTAAATATTCCACCCACAACTCTGTGTATACGTAATATAGGATCATATGTAAGGGCTAAACGCTACTGTACAATATAAATGCCAAAGACAACTTCTGTGCACGGTTATCCTTGAGGCTACATTCCATTGTGGAAGTTGCATACGTAAGTAACGTAATATAACCGCTGATCCGCACCAGTCTGGGAGCCCCCTTCCACACTGTACAATTACTATGCTTCCCCCGCCCACTTTAGCGGATAGAGAGGAAGCACAGCCCATTTGCGAACTGGGTTCCATACAAATCTTGCTATGCTAGGGTTACGATAGTAACATAGCATAGCATCTGGAGGACACATGCCTCCAGTCAAATCAGGCCACACCTTGTGTGCATAAGTGACCTGACGTTATCAGGTCTGGATCCGGCCCTACATTGGCATACCTTCCAGAAAACCTTTGTTGTAGCTCTGTAAGGTCGGGGTACATTTCTAATAGAGACATTCCAATATACTAAGCGCTTAACTGTCACTTTTCTAGATGGTTGGGAATAATATAGACAAGATTAAGTGCAGCCTTGCAGGTGGGCAGCAGAGGAGGTGAAGGCTAGATGGGAAATGACAAAAGAATGGCTATATGTAAGTGCTGAGATCCTGGAGATTATGGTGAATATTTGGGTCGTTGCTGCATGTTTATAAGTTCTATGAACTAGATCTTTAATAACATGATCCTATATGTATAGACAGTGTTTGCTTTCTCCCACATTAGAGCTGTAGTTGGCAAATTAAAAAAAATACATGTGAAGGACGAAAAGCTATCCGTCAAGCACTTAATGCTGTTTTTCCTCACTTGGGAAGGAAGAGAAAACGTTCTGATCCATGTTTAGTACTTTTTGTCCTAAGCACAGTTGAGCGTGTCTGCACAGGAGCCATATCATATAGCCTGGGGAGTGATCTACTATTTTCACTGTAATTCTTGCCAAGGTATTATTTTGAATATGATGGATCTGAAGGGTAAATTGTTCGATTTCTTTCCAGTTTGAACTGGGAATACTATCAAATGCCATATCCTTGAGGGATTGGCACAATCAAAGTGCTGATCTTCATTTTAGTATGAACTGCTTATTTCTAAACTAGAAACAATAAGAGGAATAAATAATAATCTACCACAGTCTTCAGGTACCACTAACAGTGCATGTTTTCCAGGTCTCTCCAGAATTTATGATATATTAAAAACCTCTGTAAATGCTACTCACAGACAGCATAAATACATGTGCAGATGTTTCCCTAATATTTACACTAGACAGATGCAGAAAGGACTTCAGAATAGGGTAGAATCTGAGTTCCCATGAACACAGATAACCAGACAGACTATATTTACTTGGTGTAGTGAGAAGAAAGTCTTTGCCATCATATCAGAGCCATGAGTCAGTCTCTCTCACCAGACTTACTGGTTGATGATAATGAAGAAAAATTAAATGCTTGCTTTAAAGGTACTTAATTTCTATTTAATAGAAAAAATATAGCTGTATTATTGTTTGTTTTTATATTATATTATGGAAACAAATATGGAGCAAAGCTTCTTGTATATCCTGTTTTAGTTTATATAACTTAAGCTAACCATACACTGGGACGATTACCAAAACCTGCAGGAGTTGGCCCGCCAAATGGGATGGTTTCCCGCCAGGGTAAGGTCCCTTAATAGGTACTATACACCTCACCTGCTGGGACCAATAATCCTAGCAGAGGAGGGAGGCACTAGGAGAATAGCAGTTAGCTGATTGGTGTCCTCATGGAGATCCGTTCAACAGGGTTTGCTTTCTGCATGGCAAATCCTAGCAACTGAGGTGGGGCGGCGGTAAGCAGATGGGCACAGATCTGTATGGTAAAGATACAGTTGGGTTATGGACACAGAAGTGTCCATAACTCCACGTCAGAGTTCACTCCCCTCTTCCATGCGTAATTACAGACCCCTGTACATATGGAAAGTGTGCGGGGGTCTGAATACGGTCCATGTAGTTTAAGTAGCTTTTCAGTGTTACTTGGCATGTCCTTTAGATGAGGTAAGGTAAGGATGCCCTCCTGGGTGTGGTTTGCCAGTACAATGGTCTGTTTTGTATCAGACCACCAGTGGATTAGCGACTGTCGCCAATTACTGACAGTCTCCATTTTCTACATCGGCAATGATGCGACTCCCACTGTCACAAAGTGATCTGCCGACAGGTAAGAACCTGAATCCTAGCCCTATCTTAACCCTCCATTTCCCACAGCCTAACCTTAACCTTCTTTTTGAGCCTTAACCTTGACCTTTCTTGTCCTGCAGCCCTAACCTTCCCCTTAACAACTAACCCTAACCCTTCCTTCTTGAAGCCTAACCTTCCCTTCTTGAGCTCTAACCCTAACCTAAACCCAACACAGCCACTGTAGCCTGTCATGGATAACTATATCTACCCGTCCTCAATAGCAATTTTCTATTTACGGTAGCATTTTGGAAATGATACAGCCACAGTTAAACTGGCGGCTTGTTCATTGGTAAAATTCGTCGGGGCGACTGGACAGACATTTGCATCCACCTTGAACCAGTATAAGTATACTACAGTCTGAGCATAGTCACACTGGATTGCTGGTCATATTACATGTTATTGAGGTTATTATACTGCACCTTATATCTTGTTGTGCTTATGACTTTATATATTGCTTGTTGAGCTTTTCATGTAACAGGGTACATTAATATTATTAATAGTAGTAGTAGTATTTATATTATTATTATTTATATTAATAGGCCTGGCATCACCTGGAATATTCTCCCTAGTCCTGATTCACAGTTACGTAGCATTTGTTTTACTTAGTTTACTTACTTGCTTACTTACTTAGTTTTAAGAATTGAGCTACCTATGAGCTGTCTATGTACCATTTCTGTACGTAGATTGCGTAAGCGCGGTCTAAAGTATCCAAGTATAGAGTAGACCTTTTCACCTACTATAATTAGTAGTAGCTCAATTCTTTAAACAACGTACGGAAGACAAAAACTACATAACTGTGAATCCGGACCCCTGTCTCCAAGGTCTCTTGGTTTGCTCTGAAAAGACCCACCACCTGTGTATTCAGGACAGGAAGCTGCTCTGCTATTTTGTGAGCAGGTTAAAACCAACTTATTCACTAAAAGGAATTCATGTAAAGATAGATGCCTGAAGAAGGGGCACAGAATACTCAGTCTACTTTTTATTTTTATCTCTATTCAACTATTTAGCGTTTTGGTCCTGTGTGTTTTGTAAATCCAGGTGTTGAATTGTGCATTACATTTCCGAATTATATAAACGTCCGTGTGTTGTGTAGAGAAAAATAATTATACTTTGATATTCTGCTATTGGTGTATTGCTAATTTATATAATCATTTTTGGTAAATTAGTTAACTAATTTAATATTTCATTCCAGGTTGAAGAAGGAAGCAAAGCTGCAGACACTTTAATGGCAGGAGATGAAATTGTTAATATAAACGATATACCACTCTCAGGTTACCGTCAAGAAGCCATTTGTTTGGTGAAAGGTTCACACAGGACATTAAAAATGATAATAAAAAGGTAAGTTATTGTCTCACAGATGCTGTATACATTACATTTATTTTTATGTGCTTAAGTATTTTGTTAAGATTTATCACTTGGAATTAGGATCATCTGTTTTTTAACAGCTATGACCCTTTGTCTTAAGTGAATATGAATATGAATTCTATATTGTAACTTGTAGTGCTTCTTAAGTCTTGCTGCTATTGTATTACATTTGTGTCTATTTCTTTAATTAAATATATTGTTTCACATTTAGATAAAATGTAATATTTATTTTACAATATTCACTATACTTCTCTGTTTAACTATATAGTTTCATATTTAGTATTCCATGTTTTGTTCATGTTTTAAATTCTACTTTATCTCTGTGATTTAATTTTAGATTTGGTATTGTTGCTGTTTTTGTGTAAGGGGTAAACATAACATGATGGGGAGCTCCTGTTTTAGTTTTTCCCAACCAATGTGTTAGATAACGATGGACGCCACTTCCTGAAATGTCTGTGTCACAGTTATCTTATTTGAACATAATATCCTGTCTTGGCTGTTGCCTGATGTTTGCATTTTGAGTGATATTTTTATGTAAAATTAGTATTGCTTTTAATTATTTTTGGAAGATTCAGAGTAAGCTGCCTTGTTAAGAACACATGCACACAAAATGGAAGTTGCTCAGATCCATTTATAGGTTAGTGGAAACGGGTGCATGTAAGGCCGTGGGGTAATGTGCTAGCAACAGAAACAAATAAAAGGAAATGTCCCTACAACACCATTAACCAGTGATACCCCGTTCAGATTGCCTCAAAATACCGGCTTTTTTGAAGAAAAAGCCGGCTGTAGAAAGAAAGACGGCTTCTAAAGGCAACCTGAACGGGCAAATTTCAAAAAGCCGGCTACTGAAAGAGCCGGCTAAAATGAAGGGTTTTAGCCGGGTTTGAACACCGGCTTTCAATAGCCGGGTTGGCGCGTTTAGACTGGGTTAAAAAGCCGGCTTTTTCACTGCAGCCGGCTTTTTAATCAAAAAATACGTTTTTTTCAGCTCAGTCTGAATGCACCAATTTTAAATCTAAAAAATTCTGCCCCCTGCCTAAAAAGCCTGCTTTTTAGGCAGTGGCAATCTGAACGTGGTATAACAGACTATACCATTCTATCTGTAAAATAAATGCAGAAATGTCCGTTACACATATTTGCAATTATGTGAGAAGCCACCAGCCACTGTCAAGGCCTTTCTGCTTATGGTGGTCCTAACCCTAACAATGAGTCCCAATGTTGGGTTTTATATATATATATATATATATATATATATATCCCAACTTTAGGACTCTCATTGTTAGAGTTAGCACCACCATAAGCAGAAGGGAGGGGCAGCTTTCAAATATATCAAAGGGTTTAACCAGAGGAGTGGAATTTTCCTAGGGCGGGAAGTAAAACAGTATTTTTTACATACAGTATTTTCAAGTATTTATTGCAATAATGTTTAAAAAAAAAAAATGGAATCCTGATTTTTATATTAATACTGTGAAACATTGCTATGCATTAGAATGTTTGATCAACTATGTTTTAATGTTATAAACATCAACAATCCACAGTTATTAGACTTTGATATGATTTATTTGACATGTTTCAATAAAAAACAATTTTTAATGCTTAGAATTTCTTTTTACAACTGATTGGTATGCGGCCAGCTGAATCGTGGCTGTATCATTGCCAAAATGCTACAGCGACTGCTGTAGGGTTAGGCCTCAAGAAGGGATGGTTAAGGTTAGGGCTTAAGGGGACGGTTAAGGTTAGGCAATGGGACAAGGAAGGTTAGGGTTAGGGAAAGGGAAAGGGAAAGGCTTACCTGACGGTGGAAAAATCTTCACGTCTCCAGGAGTTGCAGCACCGCCATTCAACTGCCATAGGATGGTCTGTCGCAAAACTGAATATATGTAGATAGAATTAACATATTAAAGCATGCAGAATACACTCAAAGATACACATCATTGAAAATAAGAGTAGGTGAATGTTATGCATTAGTCCTACTTATAACTTATAATTAAATAAATCTGAATAGTAATTCAAAATGGAAAATGCAAAAGCATTTTTCAGAGAAACACACACCATTAAACATTTTCCATTAAAAAACAATAGTTTAGCGGCCTTTTCAGTTCTTGGTCTCTTTTAAAGCTTTGACTAAACTAAACCAAAAAAAGAAAAAATCCCCTGTACAGTAGCTGAAGATGCTTGAGAAGTCGGAAGTTGTTCGGTAATAGGAACACATTAGGATTAATTTTTTATTTTTAAATTGGGAGCTAACTTACCTCAGGAGACACCCCTTAAAGCCTCCAATATTGCTGCTGTGGAACAACTCCCCCTCTCAGCTTCTGCTTCCAGACAAGCTCCCAAACAGTATACACACAAAATGGAAGTTGCTCAGATCAATTTATAGGTCAAATCAAACAGGTGCATGAAAGGCCAGGGGGTAATCTGCTAGCAACAGAAACATAGGAAAGGAAATGCCCCAGCATTGTTAAGAACACATTACAGTTTGAATGCAGTGTGAGTGATTGTGAAGTTATGGACACTGATATAGCTGATACCTTAGTGTATCAGTGCTGAAACTTGTTTAGGTTTAGGCTGCAGGAAATTGCGTGTTAGAGGAGGGTTGATTTTAGGCTACGTGAATGAAATATTTAGAGTTGTATACTTAATTAGGGACACTCAGATAGAAGTGTTGTGTCCGTCCAAGAGAGAGAAGGAAAGTGCACGCCCCCTGACACTCCCCTCTTTCATGCTGGTTTTATGTCGGCGTAAGCCAGAGGATCAGCGGGCTGCCATGTGCTTTATGCTAAGGAGTGGCTTCCGTCTGTTCACTCCACCATACAGGCCTGATTGGTGGATTGCTGCAGAAATGGTTGTCTTTCTGGAAGGTTCTCCTCTCTCCACAGAGGAATGCTGTAGCTCTGACAGAGTGACCATCGGGTTTTTGATCACCTCCCTGACTAGGGCCCTTCTACCCCAATCACTCAGTTTAGACGGCCAGCCAGCTCTAGGAAGAGTCCTGGTGGTTCCGAACTTCTGCCATTTACGGATGATGGAGGCCACTGTGTCATTGGGACCTTCAAAGCAGCAGATATTTTTCTGTATCATTCCCCAGATTTGTGCCTTAAGACAATCCTGTCTTGGAGGTCTACAGACAATTCCTTTAACTTCATGCTTGGTTTGTGCTCTGACATGCACTGTCAAGTGTGGGACCTTATATAGACAGGTGTGTGCCTTTCCAAATCATGTTCAATCAACAGAATTGACCACAGGTGGACTCCAGTTAAGCTGTAGGAACATCTCAAGGATGATCAGTGGAAACAGGTGGCACCTAAGCTCAATTTTGAGCTTCATGGCAAAGGCTGTGAATACTTATGTACATGTGATTTCTTAGGTTTTGATTTTTAATAAATTTGCAAAAATCTCCCCAAATTTTTTTTCACGTTGTCATTCTGGGGTATTGTGTGTAGAATTTTGAGGGAAAAAATTAATTTATTCCATTTTGGAATAAGGTTGTAACATAACAAAATGTGGAAAAAGTGAAGCGCTGTGAATACTTTCCGGATGCACTGTATACTAAAATATTGGAAATGTCTTGACATGTTACACTAAGAGTTCAGCTTTTATAGTACTATTCTTTAGCATTACGCTTTGCATCACAGCTATTAATGTACATTTATAGATTTATTGGTTGAGGAAAGCAAGGTAGTTAACAGTGTTCTCCCCAGAAAATATTGCCAGCCGGGTGGTATTAAATAACAGCTGGGTGGGAGCAGTGTAATACTTTACAATAATAATACTTGACAGGATCCAGACATATGTTCCCTCTGCGAAACGCCTCTCTGGTGATGCACTACTGGAAACTAAGCTTCTAGGGCATTAGAATGTACCTGTCTTGTAACTATATTGTTCTGTTGGTTATGATTAGACATCGGATTATATGCATTTGCATGTTTGCATATGCAAATGCATAAAACGCTATTTTATAGCGTTATTGCATATTTTAGTACTTTTTCCATTGACAGTGCTTATTTCAGTAGTTAAATGTGTTAGACGTGTTGTATTACCGCAGCCAGTGACATGCGCCTCACACGCACTCGGCAAATGCACTGAACCCGATCTGCTGGCTCGCACTAGGTGAAAGCGCTGGCGGGATGCAGCCCGCGTGGGGGGAAGGGAGTACGGCACTCGTTGCTTCACGCAATTCAATTGTTTGTCATTCAATTGCTCGCTGTGTTAACCTACGAACTGCACTACTGGGAACTAAGCTTCTGGGGCATTACAATGTGCCTGTCTTATAACTATATTGGTTGTGATCTACAGGCGGAGGCAACAAGACAGGGCTGTCATGTGTCTCCATCCATCCAATATTTTTCCCCTTCTCTGTGTGCGAGTGATGCTGGCGTGACCTTAGGTCATGTCAGCGTCACATTGAAGAAAAGGAAGCTGCAGGTTGTCTTCTATACAGAGTTTCTGTTGCTTCTGCTTGATGTGCAGCAGTGTCAGAAAGCCTTTACGGCTTATTGGAGCACAACCAGGACTGAAAGCTGGAGATCACAATCAACGTTTTGGTAAACTAAAATTGCCGGGTGGAGCACCCGGCTAAAATGCCCTGGGGAGACCACTGAGTTAAATAAATGCTACTTTGCCATATTCATGACCAGACCTTTCATGAGTGATTAAACTGAACAAGGAGAGAGGCATTTTTGTTAGACTTGGTGATTCCATATCATATTAAGGGCCTTTATGTTGCTGTTTCTACTTCTTTTGTCCACTGTTAATGAAAATATTAATATAATAGAAATTTTTATACTCTGAGATTAACTTGATTAATCAAAACTTGTTTCTATTCTATAGTCTATGAACTAGAGCAATGGCATAACTCATCAGTCCACCTGCACCTGCTGCTGTTGCTTCCTATGTTTTCATGCATAGTTGAGTCACTTGGCCTTGTTTGCATGTTGAAGATATGGCTTTTTTGGCCATAATTCTTTTATGAAGACCACTTCTGGCCAGACTTCTCAGTAGATGGGCGTACCTGGGTCCCATTGGTTTCTGCCAGTTCTGAGCTGATGGCACTGCTGGACATTTTCTGATTTAGAAGAGAAATAAGCAGGATCCAAATATAGTAAAGATTGCATGCGCCCTCTAGATGATACAATAGTATTACGATCGTAACCCTAATGTTACTACCATCATACGGAACATAGTTCCATTCGATTGTATTTACGTGAGAAGGGGCTGTGCTTCCCCTCCACCCGCTATTTGGGCATAGGAAGCATGTAAATTGTACAGTGGGGGAGGTTTCCCCCACTTACAAGCGGATCAGTGGTCGGATGGACCACTGATCTGCAAGTGTGACTTGAGGCTGCCTTATGGCAACGTAAGTCACGCTTGTTTCAAATGAGAGAGGGGAGTGACTGGGAGATCACTCATCAGATGGACAGATTCCCGCATGCAAGGAAAGCGTGCTAAAGTCTAGATCTGGTCCGATGTGTCTTTCATCTGCTGCACAAAGTTTCCTTGCCCGACCACTGCTTGAAAAGCACATCTTGAAACCCCTGTCTGCTTTGACATATTTACCTAGGAAATTCCTTGCTGATGAAGAATAACTACCTTGTGTCTTGTTGCTGTGCTCAGTCTTGCCATGGTGGGTGACCTGTGACATGAAACAGTCTTTCGCAACCTCATCTTTTTTGTAACAGAGTTTGGCTGTGTCTCACCCAGTTTTAAGCCTCCTACACAGCTGTTTCTGTTTCAGTTAATTTCAACCTATATATAATAATGGTGATCACTATCACCTGTTTAGTATGATTGGTATATCATGCACCTGGCTATAATCCTACAAAATTCCTGACATTGTGCATATGTATCTAGAAGATTGATGCTGCGTGGAAGGTGAAGGGGTGGTCACACCAAATGTTGATTTGATTTAGATTTCTTTTCTGTTGATTCGCTTTGCATTTTGTTAATTGATAAAAAAAACCACAACTTTTTAAGAATTTTTTCTACATTGCAGCATTTTTTCCACACCTGCCTAACACAGTATTGTACCTCGAGTTGAAACAGAGTTTATAAGTGTAGAGTCTCAGAATCTAATACAAAAAGTGGAATCTTTGTATGTAATCTATTGCTTATGTGGCCTCTTGCTCACTTCCAGGCAGTCCTTTTTTTTAAACTAAATTTCAATCATATATAACAACGCCAAAAAGAGGTCAAATAAACTGGACAGATGTTCATTAATGACATGCATATAAACAAAAGTCAGGCTGAATGCAAGTGCCCATTAATTCTTTAGTTGACATATAGCACACATATTAAACATTCATGAAGCAGCTTTCTCTGTATCCTCTCTATAAGCAAACAAATCTTGCTGGGTTAGAAATTTGAACATTGTGGCGTATACAACTCTTTCCTCCTTCGATTAAATGAGATTCTGTTACATTCTGACTTCATCCTCACGCTTGATCTTCCAGCCATGTTCCCCACAGGCAATAACTATATTTTTTTTGTGTGTGTTTTTCTATATGGAGAACAGGAAGAAGTTTAAAAACACCAATACATGTCCGGATTCACAGTTGTGTAGTTTTAGTCGTTGTTTTAAGAATTAAACTACTATTCATGCGTAGTAGCTTATATAAGCTATCTACTTACTATTTCTGTATGTAGATTGCATAAGCGTGGTCAATTCTTAAAACAACGTACGTGAGGCGAAACCTACGTAAATGTGAATCACAGTGTCTAAAGATCTAGGAAATGATCAATATTAGCCCTCTGTGCAATAGCCGTTTAGGAGATAATAAAACCCAATGTTGGATTCAATTCTATGGAATTTACATATGTTTTCTTATAAATTCTTTAAAATAATGTGGGATTTGAAGAGTAATTTAAGAACTTCAAGAAGAACTTTAAGAAATTCAGTTCATTGATATATCTTCGTTTCTTTAAATTGCACCTCAAAAAATAAAATGTTTCCAATGGATGTCACCTCCTCACAGTTAGTAAGAGGTCTGCAACACACAGCTTTGTTTATAGTGCAAGATCTTACATTATAACACTTTAATATTGCCATTATGTAGTTAGCATAGTTGGAATTTTAATTAAATAGCTTTCTTATATTGTTCTTTTTCCCTGTGGCAGGAACTGTTGGTATCTCCACATTCCATCTTCTGTAAGCTTATAGCTTCAGTACAAGAAAATGATTCTTCTATATGAGCTCTGTTTTTTCCATGCTGCAGCTTTGTGAGTAGTTTAAACATACTTTTGGTTGCCTAACACTAATAAATAGCCAGCATTCCTACACCAACTGGATCCTGATAACCTTGGGACAGCAGAGCCAGCAGGTCTGCACCTTTATCCACATGCTTATTTTCATTTTGTCTTTGCTTTGTGAGTTCTGGGGATTAGAGACCGAATTTCAAGGCCTCCCACTCCCAGAATACATGCACCCTGCTAAGTAAATCTAAACAGATGATGACTGGTTAATGGAATGCTTTGGGGACCAATGGTATTTCTAGGCTCAAAAAGGAGTGTGTGCATCACATAAAGTTACCGTCATATAGTTTTGATCAATGTATTACTAAATGTAATTTGTTAATGATTTTGGACCCGATCCAGGTTGATGATATTAGGGTGTGAGTCGCCTCTTAGAAGACCACATTCCCGAAGACAGAGTGAGTCAGAAACTTTCTTCCCCGCCACAGACAGATAAGCAACGGTATCTATTTCTCTAACACCAACCCTTATACTAATTCTTACCCTAACACTACCCTTCCATAACCCTAACACTCCTTTCCCTGTAGAAACAAAAAGGGGTATAAAGTGCATGCAGATAGCGCTAAATAGATACCATAGGGAATATGTGATCAGGTACGTACCGTATTTCCCCATGCCCAAAAACAGGGTGCGTCTTATACAGGGGGTTACCATTTTAGCATCCAGTAGCAGTCTGAGGCTTGATGTTAAAATGAGGTCTAGGCTCAAGCTCCCTCACCCCCAAAGTTTTCTTACCTCTAAGGATCATCCAGCGAGCTGGACCGCGGCCAGAATATGAAGTCCCGCGGTGGCCGAGACTGGGAAATGAAGTCCTGCGGTCACAGCCTGTGATGATCCTGCAAGGTAAGAAAACCTGAAAGGGGAGAGGGGGGCTTTTCCCCATGTACAAGATGCACTTTTCATTTTGGAACCCCAAAATTAAGGTGCGTCTTATACAGGGGTGCGTCTTATACATGGGGAAATACGGTAATTATCACAGTCAGTCGGATAGTGTGATATTGTTTCACAAAGCAAGTTTATTAATCCAAGATTAGTGTACCTCTGTGAGTATTTTTAATTTTGGATTAATAAATTTTCTTTGTGAAACAATATCACACTATCCGTCTCCCATTTTGCTGCCTCTCCATAAGCATGGCCCGACATCGAGGCTCTTTGGTTTAATCAGACCATCCAGAGCCCAGGCTAGGAACGAGGCTATCAGCACGAGAGAGGAGAAAGTCACCGCCAGACAGATAACAGAGATAGACGGCTACAGCATTTCCCTAACGGACACCGCAACCTTAGAACTGCTAAGATCTACACTTCCAAACGGCACCTTGGGGAACGCTTACTTTGCTACAAGACTGTTTCTCCTCATTTTCTCTCTTAAGAATTTACGGAGATTCAATATTGCATCTGTGGACATTATTTGACTGACTGTGATTGATTGTGAAAACCATGTACATGATCACATATTCCCTATGGTATCTATTTAGCACTATCTGCATGCACTATATACCCCTTTTTGTTTCCACTGTTGCCAAGAATATTTATACCATTCTTCCTATAGTGTGCAGACTACTTGTATCTGAGTTTGTGTTTTGCACAAACTCCCTTCCCTATAGTTTAACTCTAAGACTCTCTTCCTCGCATCCTAACCCTAAGACTCCCTTCCCTGTATCCTAACCCTAAGACTCCCCTCCCCGCAGCCTAACCCTAAGACTCTCTTCTCTGTTGCCTAACCCTGAGACCACCTGACTAAAATACATCCCCTCCCTTGCACTAACCTGTCCGGGCATTCGGCAAGCGTCAAAACACCTTCTGCTGTGCAGCCTGCAAATATCGGCAGTAGGATACTACTGATTCCCGTTGCTTGAGAAATAAGGTGGGTATTGTCAAGCCCCCTCTATCCCTCTGATGGTGCCACAGATACTGACTGTGAATGGTCATCCTGACCGTTTTCTATCTGGGGATAAGGACTGTGGAGTAGTAAGTAGTGAACAGATTGTGATAACTGGGTTCTTGTTATAGACCACAGAAATTCACATAATCCACTGTGCTCTGGGCTCCCTGCAAAATGGGTGTTTTCTGCTCGCAATGAGCAAAAAACACACGGACATTGCGAGCACGCAATGCACACCCACCACACGTCCAGTACTAATCTGGATCCAAACTTCTGTACTGAAAGTGCTTACGTGATGAATCTGACAGCGGGGTGGTATGCTGCACTCACAAATGATATTCTAGTTTAACAGTAATGGCAATAATGGTTTAACACCATAAGCCCAGACTTCTGAGTCGTCTAAGGTAGGGTCCACTCGTCTCCATGGAAGGCTAGTCCACTGTTATTATTAGGTCACTATAACATGTTGATCATCTTCTCTCTCTGCCCGTATCTTATGACATTAGTGCTGAAGGTGGTACACTGGGCTAAGTAAATGGTTTATTCTGGCAGTTACAGTTATAAGATAAGCAAAGGCAATACTCCCAAATCTACCTCTTTTTTTGGTAGAATGTTAAACCTGAATCTTATAAAGGTCTGTATTATTTAGTTGTCTCTCTGATATTTACAATTGGACAAGGCTTTTTCCTTTGTTCATGACAAATAATATCATTGGGTCCTGCCCCAATGCCGTGTATCCCTGTCTTGTGCAATGTGTTTACCACCACACATATGGACAGTGCAGTATTTCAGAAAGGTGATAACAATTGTTGACATGTACTATATTTAATAATATATCATCTTTGCATTGATTTCTATACTTAAAGAGCTGCTATTATTGTTGCTGTTATATAATATACAGTATATATAGATTTTTTTTTAAAACATGGTTCAGTAGTATAAAACAAACACAGAGAAAGAGGATTCTACTTGTGACATTCAATATATGTTACAGAAAAAATGTTACATTCCGATAACTCCACAGCTAGACCATGTTCAGACAGGCAATAATGAGATTTCTGGCCAAAAATACACACTTTCGTAACTATGTCTTATCACTCTTGTGGCTCCATGATCTAAGATTATATTAATTCCATCTATATGTGAAACAATTATATAGGTTTGCATAATGTAGGTTATTAATTTCAATATATGTCACCAACAGTTCATATAAACCCAGCCTAGGATGGACAACTAGGTCAGTAGTAGTACTTCTAAATGTCAGCATTGTTACTCAAGTGGTTAGCACTTTCCTTCACAGAGCTAAAGCCATGAGTTTGATTCCCAGACAAGGGGTCAGATTTACTAAGCTGCGGGTTTGGAAAAGGGGAGATGTTACCCATAGCAACCAATCAGATTCTAGCTCTCACTTTCTTTTTACATACTAGAGAATGTCAGCTAAAATCTAATTGGATGCTATGGGCAACATCTCCACTTTTCCAAACCCGCAGCTTAGTAAATCTGGCCCAAGGTTTCATCTGTGTGGAGTTTGTCAGGGTGCTCCATGTTCCAACCACACTCCAAAAACAAGCTAGTAGATTAATTAATTGCTAACTAAATATTAACCCACTCGCCCACTCTTTCTGTGTTGGGACATATGTGAATGAGTGTTTAAAATAATTGTAAAGCTTTATGTAATATGATTGCACTATAAAAACTTGTTAATAAATAGTATTAGTAGTAGTAGTAACAGGTTTTATATAGTGCCACTATATTACATAACTCTTTATCAAACAAACATAAAGAAAAATTGTGAAATAACACTGGGGCAAAATAGCAAGGCCAAAAATTTTCTATCCAAAAGAAAACGTTTGTTAAACAAAACATCTGCAGGAAGGTCACAATGTAAAACACAGTTTGCCCCCTTGTGGCTTTTCTGAACACAGCTAAACAATGTGAGGCTAGATTACATTATTTGAGTATGTATAATTGTATATAGTTAAATATATGTTTACTAGTGTTCCTATAAATAAAGATTCTTGAATGAAAAATTTTACAGTTTTATTTTATGCTTTCGTGTGAATGTCTATTACTAAACATCTGTCAGAAGAAGTACATATTTATTACATGGGATTTAAATGAATGTACACAGCATATGCTGTCTTTAGTTGCTACCCCTACTTCAGAGAAGCAAATTATGGCCATTATATGAATAATGATTTCTCAAAGCCCTATAATGTCTTAGATGTTACAGATGATACTGCATGTGCTATTAGAGCAGATTTAACAAGAACTGTGTAAATGAGTGTGTTTAAGAAAATTAAAATAATAAGCAAAACACATTGCTCATCACAGGAACTAGGACATATTTGAGGGATGCATGGGATTTTACAAATCTTTTTTTAATATTAAAATATAAAAATTTACTGGAAAACCAATGTAAATATTTAAGGGATGCTTTAAGTCTGCCCTGTCCTGCTTCACTGTTTGTGTGGTCGTATGTTTAAGTGATATGGATAAATTCCAGTCTTATCCAATATAATTGTAAGGTTTGGATGCAGAATATGTAATTTTTTTTTTTTCATGTATTTATTTCTGGTTCTGTTCAACTCCTAGGCCATTTCTCAAGCAGTGTTCTGGTAATATTAGAGGGTTTAAAGGAACACAAAGTTTTAAGGATTTTAAAGAAAACATTAAATATAATTCATCTACGTATGGGGAAAAGGAAAATTGCTGCTCAGAATACAGGAAGATTGGGGTTTGTATATCACAGATGCACAGGCCAAGAAGTAAACATCGTTTCTATCCTGTGTTTTTTTCCCACGTGTGCATCCAAAATAAATCCTCCAATATCAGGGGTGATTTAAGTGGTCAATTTGAAAAATAATTAATCTTTTTTTTAGATTGTTTATTAGTTTGTGTCTTTATCTAATTTCTTATTTACATACATATATTGTTTTTAGAATCTTGATGTAAAGCATACCTGATTCTGTTTATTATCACTTGTGTTGCATTGTAACATTTTCTATTCACCCATGGTTTGTTTAGAGTTGTGTGTTCAGCATTGCATTTACTCTCAGGTACAGTTGGTCTTCTTTTGTAAGGCTAATTATATCCCGTAATCTTACACAAAGGGCCAGATTAACACAGAGGAGGGGGGCTGCTCTGAGTTCACAAGCCAGCGGGGGATGTGCTTTGTCATACTGTGCTCTTAGCAGCTTTATAAGGGTAAACAATGATGTTTCACTTTTTTGGAGTGACATTCTGCTCAGTCCCACAAATGGTCCTACATCTCTATGCACTGAAGCAGTTTCAGTGCTCTATAAATGTATTGTTCACATGGGAAACTCACAAGTCCTCATCTCCAGTCCCCCCCTTCTTTAGAAGCCTTTTGGAATTTCCCATAGTCAAGGTAGAACCTGAACTGCTCTATGTGGAGCCGGGGTAGTTTCACAACAAGTTGCATGTTAGCCATGTGTTTGTGGGGCATGGATTATTTGCTGTGAGAGTGCCAGCAGCCTTGTACAAGAAGTGTGTGATTTGTAAAGTAAGTAATGACATTCTGATCATTTACAATGCTACATCGTGGTGTCTATTAGAAAAGGATTTTGTATTTCTGTAAAACGATTATTGATAAATTTTAAGCAACAATCAGCAAATGTTTTATTGTGGTTTTTTTTTTTTTTTACCTGTGAGAATGCTATCTTAGACATGACCAGCATATTAGTTCTACAGTATGTTTTATCTTCACTATTTCACGAGGGAACTTTCTGGAAATCATATATATATATTAAGACAATCAATGCTCCCTTAATTAAAATGTCAGTTGACAAGCTTTAATACACGATTGATGTTTGTCTATATTATTGCCTTTAAGTAGTGGTTCTCATTTACCGCGATAAATGAGTAAATTCAGTGAAATCCAGGGAAATCTGCAGGAAGACCAATTTATAATATGCTAATAAATGTAGCTTTTGAATAGTTAAACTTTCTAGGTGATCTTTTAATTGCAATGTAAATATGTTGTACCATTGTTTGTGGACTACATCTGAAACATGTATGTGCCCTCTGATTCTTGTTAATTATGACGTTTTACAGTGACAGATATACTTAATGACTACTAATATATAGGGAGTACGCAGTATGAAATACACAATCTCATACATCAATTTGACCATGTTTTGTAATAGTGTGGGTAATATTATGGTTAATATACTTTTCTGTTTTAAAGCAGAAGAAAGAGGTTTTAATGTTTTAGCAATCGTTGGTTGCTGGACAAAAATGACTTTTACATCTGAAATGCAGAACACAACTAAAACATTATTCCAGTTTTTAGGACACACAGTTTTCTCATTTGCAATTTAGAAATTGTTTAATAGCTCTTTTTACTACAAATGTTACATTATGACCAATGTGTACAGGGTCAGGTGATGCTCCATCCCAGTCACAATATAGAGGCCTACTTTTATATTATTATGCCAGGCTTGCTTCTTTGCCCTCAGAAGGCCTGAGAACACGTGTCCCTCTTGCAACACCCTTCTGCCAAACCTTGCTGATACCCCTAGATGTATCATAAGTCTGCCTTTACCTATACAGATAGGTTGTTGACTGCGCTTTAGCAGTCTGATGACAGAAACAAAGAATGTGATGACAGATTAGAGCCCCTTTGGCCCAGTCTGCTTAATTTTGTTTTTAAACCATACTGACCATAGACCTTATTTGGCCCTCAGTTTAGTTTAATATTTAGAATATCCTTATGTCTATCAAATTTATATTTATGGTTTTCTGTTGTATAGCCTCTACCAGTGTTTCCACCTTTCCTCTAAACCTACTACCCTACAGAATATATCTAAATAAATGGTGTGTGAGTTTATCAGAACCGTAACTTAAAAGTTTATCAATAGAGGCTAAAAGTAAATCTTGTTGACTTTTGAGGATTTGGAAATGTTGCCTATAGTAACCAATCAAATTCTAGCTCTCACTTTCCTATTACATACTAGAGAATGTCAACTAGAATCTGATTTGTTGCTATGGGGCAACACCTCAATTTTTACAAACCCGCAGCTTAGTAAATCTGGCCCTTTGTGTTCCCTAATTGGAATTGGTAACGAAATTGACCTAAAATATTTGATTACTTGCCCTTCCCTTCAGCTTTTTCACTCTTGGCTGTATCCCCTTTCACATTTTTTTCCTGCATTTTTATGTTAAGTTGATTTGTTTCTCTAGTGTCTTGAGTGAATTCTTTATTTTGTTTTCTATGTGTTGTATGCGAATAATGTTCTGTAATATCGAGTCATCTGTTAATTAACTGTCTGTTTACACTGGAAAGAATAATTGCTTAGGACAGTAGAATTTTAGCTGGTCCTTTAAAGCCTGTTATCGGCACCATACACCTCCTCTGCTGGAACCGATAACGCTAGCAGAAGAGGGGAGGGGGGGCAGCGCTCTCTATGGCGCTGCTGCAGAGCTATGTATGTACAAAGCTGCTCTGACAGCTTAGAAGTATACCTTCAAAGCTGTCAGAGCAACATAGTGCATAGATCTGCAGCAGCATCTATTGCAGGGAGTAGTACAAACAGGGATCAGCCAAAACCGCGCTTCCCTGCAATAGCCGCTGCTGCAGCTTTGTACATAGATCTGAAGCAGCGTCTATTACAGGGATAGTGAGCCATTCAGCTTGCTGATTGGCTCCCTTAAAATATCGGGACGATTTGCCGCTAGGGAAATGTCCCATTATCGGCACCATACATCTCCTCTGTTGGGACCGATAATCGTAGCAGAAAAGGGGAGGGGGCAGCGCTCTCTGTTGCTGCTGCTGCTCTATATCTATGTACAAAGCTGCTCTGACAGCATTGCAGGTATACTTTAAAGCTGTCAGAGCAGCATAGTACATAGATATACAGCAGCGGCTATTGCATGCAGTAATACAGATAAGAATCAGCCGAAGCCGCGCTTTACACAGCGAGGCTTCAGATGATCCCTGTCTGTACTACTCCTGCAATAGCTGCTGCTGCATATATATGTACTACGCTGCTCTGACAGATGTAAAGTATACCTGCAAAGATGTCAGAGCAGCTTTGTACATAGATATAGAGCAGCAGCAGCTCTGAACAATAGGGATCCATTCAGCTTGCTGATTGGCTCCCTTAAAATATCGTGAGCTTTCTCCCGATTTAAATCAAACATGCTGAAAGATCAAATAAGCACACTATAGCGTTTCTGGTGCGTTTATTTGACGTTTCAAAAATTGATCTGTACCATACACTAGAGCGATTATTTGCCCGATCACCCGATAATTGGGAGATCGGGCCTATAATCGTCTACTGTATGGCCAGCTTAAGGGTCTGATCATTTGTGTTTGAGCTGTGTGTTACCAGCCACAGGATTTGACTGTTTAATTTTGGTTAAACACAATTTATCTACTTATTACATAATTATATTAAATTGCTTTATTAAGCAGTGTATCATGAATTTGTGCCAGATTTGTGTGTTGGTAAGGATTGTGAATTTTATGTATGTCTCTTGGGTACATTATAACAACTTGACAAAGTACTTTAATAAAAGATTTTCAGAAGAGGTGTGATATTAGATCAAAGTTGCTTTGGAAGTGAAGATATTTGAGATAAGAGTTCAGACACAGGGGGAGGCAGTTTATTTGCATTAGACTTCCTGTCAGTAAACCTGCAGAATCACACTGCAGGAGTTTTTCCAGTGATAACAACACAATAGCTTGCAGAGAGATAGACAACAAGGTTGCTTACAATGTCAAATATTGCCTGCTTGGTAGTGTGGGAACTTTTTTAGTCAGCACATTTTTGAATATGACATATGTCTGTGTGTATTCTTAAATGATCCTATCTAAATTTAAGTTTAAATTTAGTATTCATATATATATATAT
>WWET01000087.1:60424-71607 GCA_011038615.1 Limnodynastes dumerilii | reverse complement strand
TGGGGGCACAGAGGAAGGGGGGTTGTCTTACACAAGAAATGCTGACCATTTCTAAGATGCAACAATCTTCAGTTACATTTCTTTGAATGCAGAAATGATTGAAGGAAGGGTCCTAGATTCCTAAGCCTGGAGCCACATTATTATTTCATTATAACAAATTTGTGATTATAAACTTTTCAAATGACATTTGCTTGTTACTCTAAGCATGAATTTCATACTGTTCCCAGTTCTCATTTTTATATTATAATTGTATTATATTTATATTGGCATTAAGCAAATCAAGAAAATAGAATTTCTGGAACTAACAGTAATCAGGATAAAGGTTTTTGTTCATATTAATGGAATGAAAAGTTAGACAATCTTTGCAATAATTTTCATACATATTTTTTTTTTTTAAATAATTTCATAAGTGAAAATTCAAATAAAAAAGTTCATTAAAGGAAGTATCTGGACACTACCTATACAGAATATTCTAAAATACCACCGATAATGCTAAGAAATTGATTCCTGGCTGCTATCTCTCTTGTGATAAAGCTGGTCTTACATCCATTGTGTAAGATGCCCGGTGCACAAATTTACTATGGCAACTAAAAACCCTGTGTAATGTGTTGTTTTTTGTATTGTGTCCAGGTTCAAAATTTACTGATCTTCTAATAAAACAGCAATTCGTTATAATTCATTTAGCATGCTATTTATTTGTGCCATATTTTGCATTTTTCTGTTGGTTATTCCATTTCCTTATATTGAATTGCTAAAACAGGAATTTCAAATTCACAATATAAGAAATCTTGACAAAACCACAGTTACCACAGTATTTCTTTTTATCTGCAACAATGTGCTCTCTTTTTACTGATATTATTTTAACTGTACAGCTATCAATATCCTCTCTCTGTTCATCTTGGCTGCCAGTGTGTTACTGACATTCTAATTAATTTAAACAAGGCTAGAATACTCTGGATTAACATTTTGTCCTCAAAAGAATTTACACAAGTTGAAGTCCATGTAAGCCAGGCACAATAGCATTTTTTAAATAGTTTCTTGATGTGAATAGGCTCATGAAGAAAGTTGTTTTGGCATCCCTTAACTCATAACTGTTGTACTAGATGTACTATGGAAATTAATGTAGAATGCTTGGCATATGCTGTGCATATACTGATATAAAATACTGTTGACTTGAGTGTTCTACATTTAATCTGTGCAATATAACTGTACTCACTTTGGGCCGGATGCAGATGTATGCCAAGGGTGCGCTTTCCGATCACTATGATGTGCATGTGTCGCAGTACCAGAACAGACCAGGTCAGAATCCGGATCCAGAGATTCCCGTCTTGGGAAGTAAAGTAAAGCACTTCCGCTCTGTAGGCGTGGGAAGGGATGTAAATTGTACAGTATAATACATACAATTCACATTTCTGCACCCCCCTCCCGCATTTTATGTGGGGACAGTGGGGAAATGTTAAGGTAGGTTCCTCAGAATCAGTAGTGGAGGTATGGATCCGGTCCTTAATGATGAAATGCTACCTATTGAGAACTTGAGACTGTGCACTGTATAAATAGAATAATAATAATTATATATTTTATATATTTTTTTTATAGAATATGTATTGAAGAGAGGTTAAATTCTATACATCAATAAGTATGGGCCAAGGTCATATCCAAGTTTTTTTTAAATGAGGGAAAAAAAAGGTCAGAATACCAGCTCATCAAATCATTTTTAAATGACAGAGGATAAAGTTTTGACTTCATGATGTCCTGCATCACACTCCTGTGGTAATCAAAGACCCGTTCATGGCTTCAAATTTTATCCAAAGGTGGCCAGACAATTCACCAGTCCAAACAGTAAAACTGGGGGCATAATGACCGTTTTAACTCACAATCCAACATTTTGTCATACAGCAGTAACGATTTAAACAACCTGCTTAACTATACAGTGTGACTGGGTGACAGAGGGGCTGATTCAGAGATACGATTTCCACGGCACTTAGGAGCGTATATTTAAGATCCTAGAAAATTCGCAAAACTGCGCATGCGTAGTAATAGTGCAACGCCGTTTACGTAGCGGTTAGGAGCGTAAGTTCGCTAAGAGCGTAAGTTTGAATCGCACGCAAGCACTTAAGATCTTAAGTGCAGCGAATCTTTAAGATCTTAAGGATTTGCATGGAAAGGGGCGGGGGGAGGCAGGGAAATGAGAGAAAGTGGGCGAGGACTGACACTTAGGATCTTAAATGAACGCTACCACGTCACTTAAGATCCCAAATGACAGCGTATAGTTAAGGCAATTCAATGGTGGTCTAAGTTTAAGATCCACCGCTGTTTGCAAGGGGAGTGTCTGGTTTTGCAGTGGGCTGGAACCTGCTAAGATCTTAGCAAAGGTGCGTATATTTGTGATCTTTTCGCAATCGCATCTCTGAATCAGCCCCGGAGTTCCTTGTTTGTGCTGTCTTCAGCGATGATGCTGGTGCATGTCTGCTGGTGTATGTGTGTATACGGGCTGTCTGCTTTGGTACATTTTGTGTCAAATTTACAGTTCAGATGGATTAAAAAGCATTTCAGCAAAATTACATAGAAAGTGAAAACTATACTGACCCTTGTCCCTATTTACCCTTAATTTAGCTTGAGCTTTAGAATATCCTTATATTTATCCCAAGCATGTTTAAACTGTTCTACTGTGTTAGCCTCAACCACCTCAGATGGGAGACTATTCCACTTATCTATCACCCTTTTAGTGAATTTTAGTTGCTCTTCTTTGCACAGTCTCTAATGTATTTATGTCTTTCTGGAGATTTGGCCTCCAGAACTAAACACAGTATTCTAGGTCATGTTGTACCAACAATCTATAAAGGGGCATCACTACTTCTCTCTTTCTGCTACTAATTCCTCTCCCTATGCAACCAAGCATCTGACTTGCCTTTCTCATTGCTTTGTTACATTGCTTGGATTCCTTTAAGTCACATGAAATAATGACTCCTAGATCCCTTTCCTCCTCAGTAGTTTCTAATTGAGTGCCATTAATGATATATTGAGCTTTTGTTTTTTGCCCCAAGTGCATGATTTTGCATTTTTTGGCATTAAACTGCAGTTGCCACACTCTTGACCATTCCTCCAGTCTACCTAGATCATCCCTCATTTTCTGTACCCCTCCTAGCGTGTCTACCCTGTTACATATCTTTGTGTCATCTGCAAAAAGGCATATTTTCCCCTCGATACCACAGGCAATATTATCTATAAAGATATTAAACAGCACTGGTCCAAGAACAGAACCCTGGGGTACTCCACTGGTTACCTTACCATCCCCAGAAGAGATTCCATTTACTACAACCCTCTTTTGTCTATCCTGTAACCAAGATCATATCCATGCAACTAGCTTTCAGTCCAAGTCAAGTTTTCAGCTTATTTAACAGTCTGCGATGTGGCACAGTGTCAAAAGACTTGCTAGAATCTAGATAACTAGACACTTAGAGAAAGCTTTGCATGACGTAGTGGCGTAGGATATGCGCAGGCCGGTCACTTCTTGCAGCGTCCCGGGATACTTGTCTACGCAGGACTATGCATAACTTCAGTCATATCCGCGTTGAGCAGTTTTGGGTAGCTCTTCATAATGTGGCCACCGCATTTAGCTTACATTAGCCACACTAGAAAATAAAATCTTTTCATTTAATTGTAAAGGTGGGGTATCTGAGTCCGCTAGGACTAAGATAGATAGGGGGCGCTAAGGTAAATTTGGAATATATTGTAGACGGATGTAGTTTGTACTTATAGTCTAAAAAGACCGCTGCTACGATAAGAAGTGAGTTAACCTTCTGGAGTATAAACAAAGATAACAGAAAACGAGCGCAGGTCTATATCTATAGACTATTTACTATTTATATTCTCAATAAATAGTATATAGTCTATAGATATAGACCTGCGCTCTTTTTCTGTTATCTTTGTTTATACTCCAGAAGGTTAACTCACTTCTTATCGTAGCAGCGGTCTTTTTAGACTATAAGTACAAACTACATCCGACTATAATATATTCCAAATTTACCATAGCGCCCCCTATCTATCTTAGTCCTAGCGGACTCAGATACCCCACCTTTACATACTATACACGCACAATATGTTCTCAGTTAGAGATAGAAGACCTAAACGTTTTACGGAAATTTTAGTAGATAAAGAAAATGACACAGAATGGGAAAACCAGGATTTGAGATATATAATGAGGAAGTTAGAAAAATTGCTTATGCAGGAAAGTAAGATGTGGTGGGAGGCCGAAAGTAATTCAAATTAAGATGCAATATCTAATATAGTCCATATAGTTCTTGACGTATTTAATGACTCCTTACAGGAAAGACAGCATTATGATGATGTAGACTTGTATCCAAGTGATTTGCAAAAATCAAAAAAGTGAAGGAAAAATAACAATAAAAAATAAAAAATAAAAATTGTATCAAGTATAAGTGAATATCTCTCTTAATAATTATAGTTGTACTCACGGTACCGTGGTTTGGAAGAGTGACAAGGATTATGAAGAGCTTCAACTGATGTTAAAAAGTGTTGGTTCGAAGGTTATCAGTCAAACGTCTTGTATGCTGTGTGCTTATTAAAGCACGCTGTGTGCAGCTGCCGCAAATTATAGGGAAGCTCCCAGAGTTCTCCGTATATGTGACTCTTATTATATAGTCAAAGTGGGATGCCAAATAGGTTAAAGGAAAGAAAAAAGAAATGATTCCTGGTGATGAATAAAAGTCCTTCTTGCAAAGTCCTGTAGTGCCGGTCCGTAATGCCAAAAATAAACAGTGGGTGAAAAGAGCAATAGCTGTCCTTCCTCTGACGCGTTTCTTCCTACAAAAGGATTTTTTCAAATCAGTTTACTTATAACTCATTTCCTTCTATATAGACTGTTACATAATTAATAACGTCATAAACCTTTTTTTATTTTTTTTAATTTTATAATTCTTTATCACTTTATCAATTCTACATTATTGATCCTCTGTATTCCTCATATTACCCTGTGTTTGAATAGGAAAGATTTATCACTCTAATCCCAACTCTGAGCTCCCGACTATCACCTAAAAAAATGCTATTATCTACTTTTAATATATGTTAAAACCCTGTGTATTGTGCGCTTAGCATGTTAGTGCTTCACTCCTAAATATATAATAAATCTTACTGCAGGTAATCCTCTCAAATAATGAACTTTAGCAAAAACATAATTAGAGCTTTACATAGTTTTACACAATTCTTTTAACATTCATAAAATCACTTCTGACACTTTAATTTCTGCCCTTTTCACATAAGATGCTACCATTACTTCAATCAGCTTTTCTCTGAAGAGACAAGTGTACTCATGTAAGTACATTTAAGGAACTACATTGACGTTTGCAACATTCTTTTTCTACATTGTGAATCTATGCGTTATACAATGTGTGAACTGATTGCATTACCGGTCACATGATAAACATGGACTGGATTCAAAGATTGAAAATAAGAAATCACCTGGGAATGTTGAATTGCAAGGGAGGCAAATTATGTTGCCGTTGCGAATGTGGTCTTTTAGAAGTGGAGACAGCCGAAAGGTTATTTTATTTCGAAAAGGCCGCCGATTCATTACCCATTCATTTTTCGGAAACTCTGCTGCACCAACTGGAGAGGTGAGTAGCACTCTCCAGGGAGTTTTAGGGTCAGGCAGCGGGGAAGGGAGGGTTAGGGTCAGGCTGCAGGGAGGGCAGTCTTAGGGTTAGGTTGGGGGAGAGGGTAAGGGTAATGAAAGGGGAAGGTTAGGATCAGGCTGCGGGGAGGGCAGTCTTTGGGTTAGGCTGGGTGAGAGGGAGGGATAGGGTCAGGCTGCAGGGAAGGGCAGCAGTCTTATTGTTAGGCTGGGGGAGGGAGGGTCAGGATAAGGGTTAGTGCCATTGCCATCTTGCCATTCAAACCAGCTTCTTCTTTTTTGCGGGAATTGATTGTTTTTCCTCTGTGAGCAGTTCGGAACTGGCTAGGAGAGAACAGTCCTTTCGAAAAAGGGCCGTTCGCAGTGGCAACCCACACCTGGATAAAACAAAAGGCTGTGTCAAGAAATCTGATGCTGTTCCCAGCTGCATCCTAAGAACTGTACGAGAGAGGGTTCCATCTTGGCAGCACAGAATGTGTGCATGTGCCACCTACCAAATGGGAACCTTCTCATTGTAATAAGTCAGAATCTGGTCCTAAATGTGTATTATATACCACACATTTGCCAGTTTTATAGTAGTCTACTAAAGAATGTATAGGATTAATGGAATGATTGGTTAGTCCTTATATTATGTAATCACTCCTTTGTTTCCTTACCCATATAACCGTAACATCTTGTAGGTCCTTGACTTTGGATATCTACGTCCTCATTATGGAACTCAAATTCACTATCCATAATGTAATGTAAAAAAAGACTTTCGCGTACTGTCAGTACTCAGCCACTAGATGGCAGGGTTTACTAACAAACACGTGAGCTTGGCTGCTTCCCATGACTTTTAGGTTTGCTTCAGGGGATACATTATAAAAGGGTGGTTCATAACAGTTAAACCAACCTTTCCAGTAAGTAAAATACTCCAAGACAATAATCCTTTTGTGTGGTTTTTTTTTCAATACGTTTATTGTTCTGTGGTGGCAGGCTACTGTCTCCTGTCTGGTATTAAAATGCCTAAAAGTTTATATTTATTACTTATATTTGATAAACTGCAATTTCCATAATAAGGTGTCCTTTAGAATCTTAATTGCAGGACTGCATAAACGGGACGTATATAATGCTAGAGATCATGCCTAGATGGCTGAACTACTGGTAATCCAGTAAGTATCTATAAAGAAAGCCCAAATTTGTTTCCAGGGCCCCAAATTTTTCTTTACAAGATTTCTGTCTGATCAAGATTTAGTGTCTGAAAGCAGCTGCTGTAAAGAGGATGTAGCTGTCACTACAGTGGCCCATTTTCAACATTGATACATCTAACAGCTTAATCGCACCTGTATTAGTGCCTACACCATTTTAATAAAGAGTATTTCATTCCTGGAACAATGGTGAATACTCTTATTTTAAGAAGGTACCTGTCCTGGTTAGGGTTTGGCTGCAGAGAGGGGAAGGGTAAGGCTACAGGAGAAAGTTAGTTAAGGTTAGGGCAGGGTGAGTGTTAGGTCTACAAGATGAGAATGGCTAGGGAAGGGTTAAGGTGCATACACACTATACAAATATCTGGCAGATTATCTGAAAGATCTGGCTGTTGGACTGAAAATTTGGTAATGGATGAGAGCAAATGGTATTGTCATTTGCTCTCATCCATTACCACGTTTTCATTCCAACAGCCAGATCTTTCAGATAATTGTATAGAGTGTATGCACCTTTAGGGTAAGGCTGCAGGACAAGGATGGTTAGGGGATGGTTAAGGTTAGGCTGGGGGATGAGGATGGTTAAGGTTAGGTTGCGGGAAGTGGATTTGTTAGGATCAAGAAAACTTGACTTATCTGTCTCCATTGGACCCTGACAAAAACTGACGGCAGCCTATGCTATAGTGCCGCAAAGTGGTCTGTTCAAAGACGGATCAGCGAAGTGGCGAACTACATTCACTGTAAAGATGTAGGAAAAGCAAATGTCATTTTAACAATATACACTATATGGACAAAAGTATTTGGATCATTACACTAACAGGGACTGTAATGACATTGAACTCAAATAGATATACTTTAAAATGGAGCTGTTCCCCCTTTTGTAGCTTAAACAGCTTCCACTCTTTTTAGAAGGCTTTCCACAAGATTTTGGAGTGTTTCTGTGGGAATTTGAGTCCATTCATTCTGTGGAGCATATATGAGGTCAGGCCCTGATGTTTGACGAGAAGTCCTGGCTCGCAATCTCTGTTCCAGCTTGATGCGGTTGATGTCAGAGCTCTGTGCGGGCCAGTCAAGTTCTTCCACACTGATCTCATCAAACCGAGTCTGATTGAAACACCAGAATTCAATACTTAACAGGTGCAGCCAGCTAATTTTGTTCATATAGTATAGAAAACATTTATTTCATTGCATCTTGAATACTAAAATACTTGAATTTGGGCAATTGTGTGAAAGACCTAAATACCTCCGAATACGAACGTACCACCGATGCACGGCAATAGGCACTCCCCTTGCTCGGACCTAATTTAACATCCGTACGCTCGGCAAACCGCTCCCTAACTTTTGTGTTCATACCCGCAGCCGTTTGTAAGTTCATTGCGTATTAATGACGCTTAGCACACCCATACTGTACACCCCCATGAGCGGTAATACGAAGCGGTTACGAATAAGGCCCATACGCAAAGATTTTCAAAGCGTAACATCTTCCCCGCGCATGCGCAGTAAGTACAAATGGCAGTTACATTAAAGGGTCTGATTTGGAGCACCATTGTGCTTCTGCACTTACACCTATTTGCATGCTGGATTGTGTAGTTTTCTAGGTGCAAAAACTTCTATTGGATGTTCTTGGCAGATATTCTTAGAAAAGTCCATTGCTCGTCAGCAGACAGTTTATGCTGAGCATCAATCTGAGAGTAATTGTTTTTTTTTTTTTTTGCATTATTTAAATTGAATCAAAGAAGTGATCCAGAGTGCTCCCCTGTCAACTGTCAAGTGACACCCCACAAAGGCAGACCGCTAATTCTTTCCCAGCCAGTTTTACCATGGCTTGCCGTGGATTCTTAAGACACCACTCTTTGGATGCAATTTAAGCACCGACTCTTCTGCTATTTAGATCCAAAAAAAGGAAACCATTCGCAATGTCTTAATAGTTTAATATTTCAGTGTACTCATTTTTAGGAAATATTGTGTAAATTGCACCAAAACACAATTTTATATTGTGTATATTATAATTTTATGTGCATATGTATCTAATCTGCATTTTCGTAAACTCTTATTTCATGTTTTTATTGTTATTAGGCTTTCTCTTATCTGTTATCTTTACAATATAACGTATATGCTGTTAAACTTTGTTAAAAAATGTTTGTAGTGCCTTTGTAAAGTGTTTCCAGAAAAGTGTACAATCTAGATAAAATATAGTTTCATTATTCAATTCTACAGAATTAAAACGTCTTTTCCCACTGATCTTTAAACAAAACAATGGTTCCCTGTTCTTTTTAAAGAAAACTTCACCCAACTCCACTCATATGCAATTTTCCTCTATGCCACCTCCTTTAACTCTAGTTGCACCTGTGCACATAGCAGATCCAAATGTTATTCTTGCTGACACAGATGTTGCTTTGTCCTTCATAAATTACCATAATGAGTTTTTATTTTTATAACTGAAAGCTGGGGCTCTTTAATTTACAACCAATAAGTGTCCAGTTTTACATGTATTGGTTCTGCAACTCAAACTGGTTTGTCCCTTTTATTGCTTGGCTGCTCAGGAAGAGGCAAATGATGGTGAATATTCTAACAAAGAACATGCCATCAGATAATGATCTTCTTGTGGCCAGGAGTTTTCTCATGAACGTCCTGAGAAGCTCCATGAGGTACGGAATCAATGTCCTCAGTATTGTCCTTGTTATGTGATGATGGTTGACTAGCCATGTGCTTGATAGAAACCTCTTAGAATGTCTCAGGTCCCTGTTTTCTCCTTATTGTGCTTTGCCATTATGTAGTTCTAGTGGTCTTTGTGTGTTAGCCTTTGGACTGCTATATAAAATGTTCAATGCTAGATACATGGCTCCAAACATTGAGAATCCTAAAAAGGGGAAAAAAAAGTCCTGCCCTGTTCTGGTCAAGCTCCACCTACAAATTACTATATTTGGTCAGATCTCTTTTATGGGCCACACATCAGGACAGTCCCACGGAAAACAGGTTAGTTGGGAGTTATGTGGATATCATTGTTATGCTGCAACGGGCTATTAATGAACTCTCATCTGTTAAAATCATTAATAGCCACTAACTAATTCAGGAGTATCAGGAAATTCTTGTTCTTATATAAATCAATACAGCATTCAGCAAACTTCTCTAGAATTTAGGAGCCAGATTGATGAACAATTTTAAATGGACATATATGTGTATATACAGTATGTATGTGTGTTTGTATTGTACATTGTGTAAGTATAAGCCATATTAACCAGATTTAAAAACTATAAACCAAATTTAATATTCTTAATAATAATAATAATAATAATAATAATAATCAGTGCATAGCCTGAAAATCTTCTTGCACCCCTTGAAATGTGTTTAGGGTAGAAAATAATTATATATAAAACATTCTGTTTGTATAGAATTACTGTTACTGGCGTTGCCTGGTGCCCAAAAGGTTTATCAGAACAACAAGTATTAAAATGTGCCCTGACATCCAGGGTTTGGGAAGAGCTCTAATGCTGTCAGTAGTAAGGGCTGGTCATATTTAGGAGGGAGAGCAACTTATTGCAGGCCCAACCCCCCTCCAAGACCAGCCATGGTACTGACTTGCCTAGTACTGGATGGAACCATGGTGAGGAAATCACATGCTGTGGTTGCACTGGACCTCTTTGGTAACGCTTAGTACTGATAATGCTAAAAGTAAAGGAACCACCTACTGCCATCATTAGATTTGCACAGAATTAATAATTATCAAATTTACATTCTATGTTTGTTTTATATAAAGCCACATTGTAAATGTCATTCAATTAGTGGCAATATCTTTTTTTTTTTTTTTTGGTAGAACATTTTTGATTCAAGCAAGGGTATTTGTTGCTCAAATTAGACCACTAATTATGAACTTTTAGTAAATAAGAATCATAAAGTGTTTATCATGTAGCTGCTATCATCATTATTGGAAGAGGCTACAAAAAGGCTTCTTCACCATGTAAATACACAAATTGCTTTTCTTTTTTTTTCTTTTTGGCACAGCAAAACTTTATATGACTTTTTTGCCACCACAACTTTATATATCACAGTCATTTTATACACTTTTATTTATTTGTTTAAATAACTACTGCTGTAAAATATATATAAAATTCTTAAAATTATCCTTTCAGGAGAAATGATATTGCTTACAGACCTCATTCCTGGCACTCAACAAAATTTATAGAAAATCCGATGGAGACTTTGACTGCACAGCTATCAAATTCAAATTTTAACCCTTCCTGGAACCCTAGACACCATTCCAGGTAACCTCAATTGATTGTTATCTATAATACTGTTTATGTGTGTGTGTGTGTGTGTGTGTGTGTGTGTGTGTGTGTGTATATATATATATA
>WWET01000087.1:44163-60409 GCA_011038615.1 Limnodynastes dumerilii | reverse complement strand
ATATAATTTTTTTTTTTTTTACAAAAGTCTGGGTTCTTCACCGTGTGTAATCATGCTTTACCACAAATTTAAGAGATATATTTGTTAATTATTTTAAACAATGATTTCCCTATATTAAACAAGACAAAATTGTATTGCATTTTTTTAATAGAATTACAGTATTGAGCTTTATGTTACATATATTAAAAAAGCTTAACTTTATAGCCTTTAATCTCATGACCATTTCATATAGTAAGGTTAAACATTGATGCCTTTTCTCTTACTTGGAATAACATATAGTTTTGACTATATATTTATAATAATAAAAAGTCATGTTTTATATAACACATTTAAACTGCAAATTAAGTATTTTCTTGTCCCACAAGCAATATGGCTGTGAAGATCTAGGGGTTATATTTAATGGAACGTCTAAGAAGGAAAAGTGGAGACACGGCCAACAACCAATCAGTTTGTCACTGGTATTCTTCTAGTAGAGTCTAAAATGAATTGAATCTAATTGGTTGGCAATATCTTAAAGTTACACTTTATAATACAGTTGCCTTGAGATATCAGAGGTAAGAGATGGCAGTATGGGGGTGAAGGTTGATGATGTGATCTAATGCATATCACTACCTAAAGTCTAGCCCCATGCCCAGTGCTGGATTACCATTTAGGCAGAATAAGCACTGGCCTATGGGCCCTGCACTTTTTAGGGGCCCGCTGCAACGCGCAAATTTAGTGAGTCTTCTGGACATTCCGGGATAGTCTCCAGCCCTGTTTTATAAGCCTCATTATATATACCACAAGTGTTTATTGGAAAATGCTTATCTATAATAACTGTGATTTTGCTTATATAATTCCACCAATCTGCCATCCTGATCCATTTTAGCTTGAAAAACATTGAGGTCAGTTACAACTACATTGCCTTCATTAATCGTGTAAGATTTGTTAATGTAGATTTTCCAACACTTTACCACTTTAGATTAGCAAAACCTAATGTAATCAAACGTTTAAAAACACAAATGTAACCATAATACGTTACGGTATGTTTAGGAATTATGTGTACGTTATAAATTTGCCCTTAAATGTATCTGTAATGTTAAAACACACTTTTTTGTAATGTTAAAACACTTTTTTTTTTTTTTTTTTTGCAGCTGTTCATCTCATGATTTATCAAACTCTTGGGACCAAACTAACTTGCAGAGGAATTCTGGACATTTTAGTTCCATGGGTAGTATGGACAGTATCGACCAAACCTACCAAACGGGAAGACTTTCCTCTGCCAAATCTAATAACAGCATTGATTATTTAGGTAACCAAAGTAAGAGAGATTCCGCATATGGTTCTTTTTATACCAGTTTCATCACTCCAGATAAAACCGCTTCTGCTTCAACTGAAAATATTCTGTATAAAATCAATGAATGGGACAGTACAAAAACTGCACATGGAAAAAATCAGCTTTTACAAGAAAGTGGTGGATCAGATGTTAGACATGAATATCAAATGACTGCTGCGCTCTATGAGAATACCAAGCCACTCAGAACAGATGACAGTTCTGATTCAAGACATTCCGTTCGATCAAACTTTGGACCAGTTTGGCATGTTCCTGATAAGAAGAGAACAACGTCTTCGCCTCCTCCTCCACCTCCTCCACTTCGTAGTGACAGCTATGCCATTACTAAAACCCATGAGAAACCTGCAGCCACACATCCAGAGTTGACAAGCACACCGCACTTTAATATTTCAAACAGGTCTCATTCAAAGCCTGAATGGAATTCAGAAATGAATAATTATCCACAAAGACTTGTTAAAATACCTGATAGGAACTCAGTAGGTATGAGAAACTTCAATAATTCTTCTTATTTGTCTGAGCTCCATTTAGATAAAGTAGTTTTCTATCAAGACAAGTACCTAAACAATGAACCCCATTCCAATAGGTCTAAATTGTCACAGTCCACCAGTGATGTCCGGTTTGCACAACCTTCATACAGTTACCATCACCAGCGTCAGTACAGTGATGAAAGCACTTTCTTTAAAAATACAAGACCTCTGACCTCCATTAAAGCAGAACCGCAACAAGTGGCCTTTCACTCTGAGATTCGTGAGCTGGCAACTGAACCAACACATGTTTACAATACTCCTCAATCAAGAGTCTCTAGTTCTGAAAGCAGCATTGGGGGAAAGACTAAAGGGGATAGTAACAGAGAGTCCACTGACAGAACAGGTTCAAGACAGTGTCTTCTTGGAACCATTCCTCAGCATCAGTACATAGAAGAGTATGGAAAAGTGGATGTTTTGTCTGACAGAAGATCCATCACAAAAGAAAGTGCTACACTAAAGGCGAATTACAGTCTCTCTCCACAGAACAACCAGCCTTCAGTAGAATACAATGAAAATTACAGTCCAAAAATGACAGAGAAAAAAGATAGTCATGTCAGTAATAGTGATAGGACGAAACAAAAAAATAGTTGTGATTTTTATGAAGGCCACAATAATAATCATCCGTTTGAGCAGCAAGATATATCAAACAAAGCTGTGTCTGGTAGTAAATACAGGTCACATCAGAAAGATTATTCATGGAATGAAGACGACAACAGCAGGATAACACCTCAAATTACACCTATGTTGCATTCTTTATCTCAAGAGGGAAGAAATATATCTGTTAGCTCCCCAGATACAAATGAAAAGCAACCATTTTCAGACCCGTCTAAACAATCTCGAAGGAGTGATCGTTTTGCAACAACTCTGAGAAATGAAATTCAACAAAGGCGTGCTCGCTTGCAGAAAAGCAAAAGTACGGCAGCACTGACAGAGTCCAATGAAGGGGAAAATTCTGAAAACTGGAACCATGATTCTATGGAAAGTGTAAACCCATCTTCCGATGGGTCTTTTTCAAACACCTACAAGAACCATTTGAAGGAGGCCCAGGCCAGAGTCCTAAGGGCTACTTCTTTTAAACGTCGAGATTTAGAACCTGGGCTTGTTGATCCTTCAGTATCTCCAGAACAGAGAAACCAGAGATATAGTGTCTCAAAACCCGTTTTTCCTCCTGATATAACATCCCACCCTCCAGCTCAAGCAAAGCAAAACTCAACCGAGAGCAGCTCCCAAAACATATCTCGCATTGGTGGCAGAAAAAGATTTACAGCACAGCAAAAGCTGAAGTCATATTCTGAGCCTGAAAAAATGAATGAAGTTGGTATTTATGAGGACATTCCCCATTTTCAAAGCTCAAACACTTCTCAAGGAGCTGTTGGATCTTTTGCAGACAGGTGGAAATTCTTTGAAGAGACAAGCAAGTGTCCACAGACAAACCCTGCTCCAAAACTAGCTCCTCATAGCTTGTCTGAAGAAAAATATACGCAAAATGTAAAGGATTATGAAAAAGAATCTCTGGAATCATGGCATGACAAGACATCTCCGGCTGTGTCTTTAGGACTTGAGCATCTACATGATAGAGATAGGAGTCCAACAGATCATTCTCAGAAGGTCAGTTCTAAAACTATGGAAAATATCACAGGAGAACAACATCAAAGGTTGGGGACCTTTGCAGAATACCAAGCAACATGGAAAGAACAGAAAAAAATGCTAGAAAGAAAGAATTCTGGAAGATGTCATTCAGCTGATAATATTCTTGATGCTGGTAATGAGCAGAACCAAAAATCACTGTATATTCATGAAAGGTCAAGATCATCTCCTACAACAGATTTCTATTCACAGGTAAGCGTTACCACTGTCTATTATGGATGTGCAGCAGAAGAGTTACCCCTTGAGCCACCATGCTGGTTAAGATGTTAGTTAGCCCTGACAGGTCATATTGTGTAATGAGATAAGTGGCTGTGGGCATCTATTTTAGATTATTAGTACAGTAACAATATAGAGGATATCTGTATCAAAGGTATTTTAGATTTATTTTTTTTAGATGTTTCTGTATTCAGCAACAAACCAGTTTAAAAACATTCATGGGAGAAGTAGCTCAGCTATAATCTGAAGAATAGCAACATCATTGAATCTTTTAGCCACAAGTCTCTTTGTTACAAGAGGTATGTGGCTGAGGTAAGAACAAAACCCACAACTTTGTGTACAAAGGCAACACCTAACCCACTACTACACACACCCTTATAATATTGTTTGTGGTCCCAAAAGACACATCCCTATCTACAAT
Organism: Limnodynastes dumerilii; assembly: GCA_011038615.1. Classification (NCBI taxonomy): domain Eukaryota; kingdom Metazoa; phylum Chordata; class Amphibia; order Anura; family Limnodynastidae; genus Limnodynastes; species Limnodynastes dumerilii. The sequence goes on along the minus strand of WWET01000087.1, from coordinate 56,265 downwards.
AACAGAGCGCCATACATAAACATTGATAATGATATATTGATGTTTTTTTTTCTTCCTGTTGATGTTTCTTTTTTACAAATATATGTAAAATAAATCCATGTAATTAAGTTCTAATAATAGCATTTAAGATTTAAAGCTATACCCAATTATTTTTATAAGTGTGGGATATATGCAATATGTGTTATATTTATTTATTTCTATAACCTTACAAAATTGGTTAACAATTAAGGATCTTTACTCCACAGTCAGCCTTTTGGATCCATGATTGATCACTCTCTTCTTTCTACAATTGCTACACTGGCCTTCATGATAGTTCTTTCTCGGTTTATTTCCTAGTGTTCCATTACCTGTCGCATGTGGCCAAATGTCTGTGTTTTACTTCCACCAGTTAAGAGAGTAAAATAAATAATAAGCGAACGCATCAGATCACTCTCTTGACTTCTCAAAGCAAATCTGTCTTGCAGTACTTTTGTTTCCATCTTTGAAAGGGGGGACAGGGAGGGGCGTGGTAGGAGGAATGAAGGAGTATTGGTAGGAAAAGGGTGGGGTGGGGTTGTAATGAGCCGTAGTAGACATTCCTAAAGAAATTAGTCTTGAGTCATAGGCGTATAATTGGGTGCAGGACAAGGAGCCCAGTGGCAAACACTCTGCTCCGAGAAACGCACTACATCAATTTATATTCCAATTTCTATTTTCATTCTTACCTACAGACCTTTCAGCACCACTCCTTATGTCACTCATTTCTTCTTAATCTGCCTCCTGATGTATAAGCCATCTCCATCATTTGTGCCTAGAATTCTTGCCCTACTACCACTTTTTTTTATACATTGATGTGTCCTTCAACTATGCCAAACCAGGGCTGCTGCCAGGAATGCTTACAATTTAATAGACAGGACAGCTGCAGAATGCACACTCTGCTATAGCAGTCTGTTCCAACTCTAAAATCTTGAGTCACCTGTCAGACTGCACTACTGTTACCATATCCTAGGGGGTGTGCCTGGAAGCTGATTGGGGGACGAATCCTGTAAATAGCCAGCAGACTGAGACCATGAGGCTGGTTATAGTGTTGATCTCCTACGTCTTGCTTGCTCCTATTCTGTGTGGTTCTCATGTGCCTTGGGCCTCCCATTGGGCGTGTATTCTAGTTATTCCATGTCACCTTATATTCTTAGTTTTTCCATCTAACGCTTTCCATCATATGCTATGAGATATTCCATATTACTTGCATTTTATATTCTGAGTTACTCCATATGATTCTGTGTGTATCCTGAATTGTACCATTTGATACTTAGTGTAAGTATCAAATCTGGCCCTAAGGGTGGGTACACACTGGGGCTTTCCAGCAGATAATCTTTCCAATCACACAATCAAAAGACTGTTTCACCAGATATCTTACTAATGTGTACTAACTTAATATCTAATAAACTAACTATCTCCTAATAGACACAGTACACACTTGCGAAAAGCAAAATATATCTTTCCATCTTTGATCTGGTATATTAAGAGCTCCAAAAGATTAAATCAAAGATCACAGACCGTTACTAAAGATTTGGAGCATCTCTGTGTCTGGTGAAATGGTCTTTTGATTGCGTGATTGGAAAGATTATCTTTTGAAAAAGCCCTAGTGTGTACCCACCCACCCCACCCAGATTTACTAAGCTGGGGAGATGTTTCCCATAGCAACCAATCGAATTCTAGCTCTCACTTTCCTATTACATACTAGAAAATGTCAGCTAGAATCAACCTCTCCAATTTTGCTTTCCTGCATCTTAGTAAAGCTGGCCCTTTAGGCTCTTTCTTTGTACGTTCTGGGCGTTGTCTTGGTACACCTTTCCCTTGGTTGGTTTCCTCAACCCCTTTTTAATCTGGTATCCTGGATCTTGCTGTTCTTTATACTAGTGTGAATACAAGACTCTCTCAGTCTTAAGGGCTCGCTTAATCAGGTTTCCACAGATGGTTATCAATGGGGGTCACAACCTGCTGCAGTCTAGACTGTCACCACCACTAGGGCTCCAGTGAACACCAGGCTCCTAATTAGACTCTGTATCCCAGTGAGCAATCCTCATTAAAGGAAATCCATATTATCTAGGTGCATTTTCCATATTAAAGTATATTTAAATGTGTCAAAAATCCCTCGTAATCAGTTAACAAAAAGGAGTATTATGATGCAGTTTCCATTTTCTTACAATTGAACAGTGCTGGTACATCCAAACTCTTAGATATTATTTTGATGGCAATTGTAAGGTAAGTATATTTATCTTTAAGCTTTCCCTAAGAAAATAATAATATATTGATGTAACAATGGAAGGAAGTTAATCAGCAGTAATTCCAATAGGTAATTAAAATGACTGACCCAACAAGTATAGGAGTATAAACAACTAGACAAATATTATACCTCCTTTAATATTATTAAAACAATGCTTAATGGTATTGTGTAAGTAAGGCAAATTTGGCTCAGTTTTTTGTTGTCACTGAACTAAAGCAAATGGCTGGGCTGCATTGATTAAATTTAACTGAAGTAAATGGTAAAAAAAAAACAAAACAAAAAAAAAACATCCTATCCAAATTATGCATTTTTGTGCAATACTTTTTAAAACAAGTGACTACAAGTGTTTGAAGTGTTTTTGGCTCTTCATCTTATGCTGTTTACATTTTCCTTCAAGATAAGCACACAATGAATAATAGGAAAGTCACAGCAAATCTGGTCGTTCAGGGAGTCACGTGGTGTAGTGCTACACTTTCAGCCAAGCCTTCATGATAAGGCAGCGTGCTATTGGCTTCATGTAGTCTCAAGCAAACCAAACCCACAAATACAGGGTTCCATAATAACAGATTTTCTCCATCCTGAAACTTGATGACTGGGTGTCTGACTGTGCTTTGAAATCATTTTCTGCAGGGAGTAATTGTAGATTCAAAGAAGCAGTCTAGCAGCAAGAGAGAAAATCCTGATCTACAATGCAGCAGTAGCAGAGGAGGCTCTTCTGTAAGGTAAGGTGAATTTTCTGCTCTTGTTACCAAGGCAAATGCTGTTGCTATGCAGAATTACACTGACACTCACTAAATAGACTCTCTCCGTTTTGTGCCTTAGTCTTGTTTTGAGTATTGTGTGCACACTAGTCAAAGCTATTTATTTTATTTTATATATGGTGCTTGGTGTCTTAAACTGATTTATGCATTTTATTTCCTAAAATGGTGTTATTAATTATGTTTCTGTTATATGTGACTGAGTTATATATTAATATACTATATATTTCTAGAATAGAGTATTCATTAGATTGCCTTTCTAGCCATTAAATTATACAGATCATGCCGACCTGCTGTCTTTTCATACAACATCCTATGTGTCTTTTACAATCAGCTCTTGTTCACAACGGAATCCTGTTTCTTCCTTATCCATAGATGTGCTGGATGTCTAAGTCTGTGTAGGAGGAATAATTTACTGCATAACATAACCATGCACATGTTGTTCATTGCTGCATAACCACTGTTTGATATGTGTGTTCCTCCTACAGTGTGCGAACTCTATGACAAGATATGTTTTATACACTGAATGTAAACAGCTTGCTTTTTATTTCTTTGAACAATTTGTGGAATGCAATGTTCCACAACAATGTACTAGTGTAGTCTTGCTTTTTATGATATGAAATGAGAATACTGGATTAGTTGCCTTATTAATAGCTCAGTCATAAATGCATGTAATAAAACCAATAGTCTTTCACTCTGTAAACATTTTTTGTACAGTAGTGTTTGCCTCAGTCAGTTGAAGCCCAGCACTGGAAGCAGACAAGCTATTGTGTGAATGTGGAAGTAGTTTTAATAAATCTGTATTCTTATCAGTTAGAGGAGAGAGCCTTAATCTGTCTGTCTGTAAAAGGGTCATAAAGTGATTCTACCTCCTCTCCATTCTGTAGTTGTCATGTGGATAGTGGGGAGACACATTAGTATGGAGGTCATTGATTACTGTAGAGATCAGTCTTCACAATGCAATGGAGGGGGTCCCTTTTACCTTCAGCTCCTAAAAATGAGTGATGATCCCGATTATTGTGTAATGTATGGAATAGTGACAAAGGGGTAGATCCAGACTTAAGTACGGCAGCGAATTTACGCATGCTGCTTGCATAAATTGGGCTGTTTGTACATACTGCGCATGCACACTGCAGATGTTACGCATCGTAATTCTGATCGCACGTAACTTGTACGTAACTATGTACGAAGGGGCGGGTCATCCCTACACAAGCAGAAAATACGCATTGTAGGCGGAGGGAAGCATTTATATTGTACAGTATGGGCTGCGTTAGGCAGTTACGTACGACAAGGCGATACGTACGATCGCAGATACACAAAGAAAAGTTAAGGTACTAAATCTTCTAAATTTTGTGCATTCGAGGTGAGTGCCCAGGGGAGTGCATTATACATACTGGTGCATAACTACGCTACACGATCATACTTAAAGGGAACTTAAGTCTGGATCTGGCCCAAAGTGATAAAAAAAAATGCAAGGACGCCATAATTTGATCGCTCAGAATTCCTGGACGCACTGACCGCTGCTGGGCCATTCCTATAAGGATCAGTGCAGGGTGATGTATACCTCCCAACTGCCTCTCTTTAGACGGGACTGTCCTGATTCTCTGACCATAAAAGGGGTGGGATTGTGAGAAAATGGGCATTTGTGGCTGGCATGTGGGTGGAGGTTGAGCAAAACTGTGGAGGGTTTTTTAGTCTCATTTTTGGAAGCTATGGTGATGTGATACACTGGACAGTATGTGTGCACTATGCAAAGTTGTTTTCTATCGGAGCGTTATGTTGAAAGTGTGACGCCGGAATGACACAGTGCTAAACCTTAAGGGGATCATGATACAATTAATAAGCATACAGTGACATGATACATAAAGTAAATATGTCCTTGTCCAGATGAGTCTAAGTCTAACCATTGCAGCCAATGAATGCAAAGCTATTGGATTCACTTGGCAAGAAAGTATTCTGGGGGAGGTCCCAGCCTGTATTATAGGCAAGACTTCATATCCTTTACCAGACTGTAGACTTAAGTAGATGTAAGACATTAGGGTACCTTCTATATATCACACAATAGATCAGCAAGGTTGTATGGTATCAGTTCTCTGCAGTGTAAGTAGCAAAACTTTCAGTATGGAAAGAAAAAGTGTGCACATTTGGGTAAATAATGTACTAGAAAGGGAAGTTGGATAGCAAAGTGGTTGTAAATAAGGGAGATGAAGGTTAAGAAGTAAGCTGAATTTGGTAAGAGGTGAGCTTTATGGGAGCAAAGAGAATTGTCTTACTGGGCAAGAAATGTTATTCCAGAGAGAGGGTGCAGCCCGGGAGAAGTACTATAACTGGAAAATACTACATTTATAAAGGGAAGAAGAGAGTTACAGATTCTGTGAAGATCTTATAGAAAAATCTGGGATATATCAAGAGACAAGTGACGATATGTATGTGGATGTCATTTTGTTGAAGGCTTTGTAGGCTAGTAAAATGATTTTGTATCTAATTCTGTAAATTACAGACAACCAGTGTACAGAGTGGACCAGCTCTAGAAGATCCTATTCAGTCTAGCCATAGGCTGTAGGGGTGTGATTTTATATTATAATAAGGAGATATTGCAGTAATAAATGCAGGGAACCCTTATTGCGTAATTAAGAGTTGGTGCAGTTTCTGGTGTGAGATATGTGCTTATTCTGGTAATGTTTTTTAAGTGTATGTTACAGGATTTAGATACAGATTGTATGTGGGGCATAAAAAGACAGTTCAAAGTTCAGGATAACACCTAGACAGTGTTAATGGTAATGTGGACCCTGAAGTGTTATTTAGCACTGCTCTTCATAATGTCCGTTTACTAATTAGTTATAGAAATTATGTAGGTAATAGTTTTCAGAAAGAAATTTTTTAATCTGAAAATAATGTTTCAATGAAGTAAATAATTGACAAAATGAATATACGTGACATTACTACTTTACCTGTTTGCCCTCTCTCAGGTGCAGAGATGCCGGTAGAGGCAGAATGTTAGAGAAGAATTTAAACTTACAATAAGTTAGCACAATGCACACAGTAAAGAGAGAAGGGGTGTAGGATATTTTAACATTTATTTAAAAATAAATCATTAAAATGCATACATTTAAAAACACTATACAGGCACATTAATAGAACTTGTAGGTTTCATTAGCAGTAACATTACCAGCAGTGCAGCGATTACATACCTCTTTCTTCGTTCCTGCGAAGCTACATGAATCTTTCCTATGGAAACCAACAACCTGCCTAGTCATGATGACTTCATCAAGGGATATTTATGTGTGGGGCTCCGGCCCGAATGGGCGATTTTCGAATCGGTCATTCCTCCAGATTTCGATTGCATATGCCTTGAGGAGGCATTGCAATCGATCCACGGTGCACCGGGCTTTCGGTGTTCCGAAAAGTGTAAAAAAAAAAGTCACCCACTACTTCCCCTAATTCTTACCCTAACCCTCCCCTCTCACTACCTTAACCCTAACCCTCCTTTCTGGCAGCCTAACCCTCCTTCCTGGCAGCCTGACCCTAACCCTCCCTAACTTGCAGCCTGACCCTAACCCACCATCTCTCGCAGCCTGACCCTAACCCTCCCTCCCCTACAGCCTGACCCTAACCCCGCAGAAAGACTTTATTCGCCTGTCCCCTTGGTCCGGCGAGCAACGGCGGAGGTGCGGCGGAGTGATCTGTTCTTTCAGAAAGTGAATGGGTGAGTGTGCCGAAAGGCACGCTCACCCATTCATAAAAAAACTTTTGAATATCCCTTTTCCGGAAGCCACACTTTCTATTTATTTATTATTTATAGGGCTGGAAGATTTCCAGAAAAGTTGAGTGACAGATGTACATGCATAAACACTGCCATACTCATACCATCGGTGATCGTGATTTTTATAATGTATAATTCGTATGATTGGCCCAGTAATTGCATAGATGTGTACCCAGCTTAAGTTGAGAGGGACAATGGACAACTCTGGCAATAGAGTGTAAGGAAAAATATAATGGATGTGGGTAAATTTAATGAGTAGTTTTAAAGACTTAAGCTGGCCATAAAGCAATTATCATCCAATTATCGGGTCATCGAACCAAAAATTGCTGTAGCATAACGTCCTTTAACGCCCCAAATCAATTGACATGCTTAAATTATAGCAGGAGCAAGCTACCGATATAGTGTAGTGTATGGGCATTTACAAGTACTGGTTCTGCAGCACTGTTATGGTAGACCTAAACAGACTGAGAGAGGACACAGTGTCTGCTGTGTCCTCTCTCCCTCTGTGTGTCTACTATCACAGTACTGTGCAGCCTGTCAGTATGAGAGGTTCTGCACAGCGCTGCACACTATCTTTTTTTAATTTTTTTATTTTTTTTGCTGCCAACCAATAGACTAGCTGCATAGATCTCCAGTCCAGATTGACAGGAGGCCAAGCCAATCAGAGCGAGACTGTAGTCAGCCAATATGCTAGCAGCATGGGTCTCCTTCTAGGATTATCGGTCCCAGCAGGAAAAGTGTATGGCGCAGACATCGTGGCCTTTCACTAGGGGAAAATTGGCCTCTATATCGGACTTCTGCTGCTGTGATTGATAATAGCCCTAGTGTTTTCCCAGCTTTTACAAAATGGCATCAGCAGCCATAATTAGTAAATGGCATTATGGTGTGGTTAATAGAATTGTTATTTATGGGTTTAGATTGGAATGTTATTCCTTCTATATCAGCTCCCACGCTTTTGCTTTGTCGGCCTTCTTCTGGATCAAAACAAAACTGGTAACGGTTAGAAAAGTTGCACTACATGCACGGGAGTGTTTAGTAAACTATTTTGAAATTTAATATAGTTATGTATGGCTCTAAGATGAAAACTTTTTATAATATATAAAATTTAAAGTGTGCACTGAACCTTACACTTAACTTTTCATTTATTTTTAGGGGGTTTTGTTACAAATTAGACTAAATAAAAAGTATAAGCAATAAACACCAAGGGCTAGATTTAGTAAGCTGTGGAAAAATAAAAATGGAGATGTTGCCCAAAGCAACCAATCAGATTCTAGCTTTCACTTTTCTTTAACTTACTAGAAAATGTCAGCTAGAATCTGATTGGTTGCTGTGGGCTACATCTCCATTTTCTCCTCTATCATGTCCTGTCAGGTTGTTTGGGGTAGTGTGGTTTTGTGGATGAAAATATGTCTAACTTGTAGGTTTGTCTTGCTGGTTGGTGAATGGTTAATATAAAGGTATGTATATTCTGTACTTCATCTCGTGGTGCGTCTCTGGGGTCCTACGGTCTGTTTCGGGATGTCTCAGGTGTGGTGTTGTGATCTGCAAACAGTGGATGATAGAATCCAGTAAATGGGGGTTGGGAGAGAGAAAAATAGAGGAGTATATGTCCTGTATCAATAGTACTTGTAATATCAAGATGTTTACATACACTGCATCTTGTTCACTGGTGTATAGAATGCCACATGCCCAGGGGTGCTCCTGTTGTTACGTGAGTAGGTAGGGTTCTGGCCACTGATTTATGCTCCGTACATAGGAGAACAAGGCACTCCCCCTGCACTCCTGTGTACGGAGTTTGGGATCATGTACATGTGCCTCTGGATTTCACTATTAAGTCTGGATAAAGCCCAGTATGTATATGATGAATTTTAAATCCAGCAGTATTGCAACATCATTCCTTTTCAGAGCACTGCGTGTGGGAGTGAATCACATCCAGTGTGCTCTGCTATGAAGTAATATCTGTAATGGGAGCGGATGTGTGGTTTGACAAAGTGGCAAATCTCCTTGGAATATATGTGTTTTCTTTTAGCATACCAAAGTGCAGACTAAGGTATACTTTACCATCTCCACTTTTTACTTTTAATTAAAACTTAGGAACCTTATTTCTTTTTTGCATTCTAATGCAAACCCTTTCATAACACTCAGCTAACTCATGACAACAGAGGATGTCTATCAGCATAAATTTCATGGACAAGGACATTTATGTTTGAGGGTCTGCAGAAATGAAACATCTAAGAAAATAAATGGGGATGATGACTATTTAGATTTTTTGTGAGGGCAGGCTGTCTTTTCTGTGGATTTGTTTGGCACAGAAATAATTGCTGTGATAAATACTGGGTAGGGATAAATATTATTTTACTATAAAGCTAATAAGTTTATTACAATGATATATTTTCTAGGTTCTGTTGTATTTGCAAGATGTTTTCTTGTTTGTAGTTTTAATTAACACATGAATTGACTGTTTAGTAGGCAGTGATAAAGTCATTCTATGCCATGTACCGGATTCAGACTGCCAGTATTCCACTGTTTTTTTGTGCGGTTGATCAGACCCTCCATCATGACCCATTCCATTGGGTACAAAATACTCTGTTCCTGAGCTCCAGCTGTCACTCACCTGGTTGTAATGATTTACCTGATGTTTGAAAAACATGTTTGTCTTCAGCCCAGGTGATTACCATAGTAACTGACACCCGGAACCTCAAGAGCAGCTGATGGAATGGGTCATGCTGGAGGATTTGACACATACATGTGACCCCATCAGAACAAAATCTCCTCTAGCCTGACTTCTGACAAATTGCAATTGTAACAGATGGGCCTGTTTGTGCTTACAAGAGGCAGCGGCTTGGTATTACAATGTATAATAAAGGCTTGCTATTGGACTGTGTACCGATCTAGACTTCCGAACTGTCACCATTTTGCATTCACACTTTAGATAGGATATGTGTACAGTCGGTCTCATACTGCTCTCTCCAAGTACTGTGTCCTTAATTCCAGGACATGTGAATGTCCATCATAGACCTATGATTAGGCACTCAGGTCTTCCTGAGGTTACAGATTCCAGACAAAACACCATCTGGCTGTAGTAGATTATTTGTGAATAAAGTGAATGCCTGGATGAATGACTCAGTATTGGGTTTTTGTTGGTTAGGGAGATATATAATGTAGAGCATATGTAAATTATGCTGACATGTACATTCTTTTAAGGTTTCACAGAATAGGCACATATATAAAGGTAAAACAAACAGACATACATTTATGTGTAGTCTTATTTTCTTTTCTAATTCAGCATATATAGAGTCAGCTTTATGGCCACAGTATCCTTATGAGAGAGGGAAACGTATTTTGCAGGTATTCTGTTGGGTTTTCAAAGCCATCTGCAATCTGCTTAAACATTTAAGAGAGAAGAATTTGTTTTCACAACTGCTGTAGCCAAATATGGATGTGTTTGGGTCGCAGCCTCGAAAGGCCCTTTTTCAAAAGAGCCGTTTTCTCCCAGCCAGTTCCGAACTGGCTGGGAAATCGATTGCTTCTGCCTCGCAGAGGAGACGTAATCGATCAATTAAAGAAAATGTAGAGGCTGCACTGAATGGTGAGGATGAATCTAACCCCAACCTTTACCCTAATCCTTACCTGAACCCTCCCCTTCTATTACCCTAACCCTCCCTTCCCTGCAGCCAGACCCTTAGACTCTCCTCCCCACAGCTTGACCCTAAGACACGGCTTCCCACAGTTTAACCCTAAGACCAGATTTACTAAGCTGTGGGTTTGGAAAAGTGGAGATGTTGCCCATTACAACCAATCTGATTCTAGCTGACATTCTCTAGTACATAATAGGAAAGTGAAAGCTAGATTCTGGTTGCTATGAGCAACATCTCCACTTTTCCAAACCTGCAGCTTAGTAAATCTGACCCTAAGACTCCCCTACCAGCAATCCAACCCTAAAATTTCCCTGCCCACAGCCTAACCCTATAACTCCCTGTGTCTATTTCTAAAATAGCATTTTCGCAGCGGCGTCTCCCACCGATATGGATATTCCTTTTCTGTGTCTAATATATACACCCAAAGACCCCAAGCATATAACATATGGGCACACAGGGCAGTTGCCCAGGGCTCCATGATGCTAGGGCCCCTCAAGCAGCAGGGCAGTCTAAGACTAATGTAGTCATACATTAAGATGCTACTTCTTCACCCGCCCAAGCCCAGTAAAAAAAATACTTCTTGGCAGCAGGTTACTGCATCAGGTAGCTGGCGGTCTCCCTCCTCTTCACTCCTCTCTGACCTACAATGCTGTTAAGATGGCAAATTACCACATCTTAAAGTTCAGATATTAAATATCGTGTTAAAGCCACTCAGTAAACATATTGTCTTTCCAACTCACAGCAGGTTTGCAGGGAAATTAGAAGAATATAATAATATTTGCCTCCAGGTTGCCCCTAATAGCGTAAGTTTATCACAGACATTACCTATGGCACTACAGGTGTTGTGAATGTGCAAGCTCCAGGAAGTCCCATCATTACAGGTATGACTGATTGCTGCCAGAGCATTATGGGACATGTAGTTTCATAATACCTGCAGTGCTACAGGTTACCTTGATTTAACATGTGGTTACTTGTTAATGTTACAGTTGTGGTTATATTTAATCACACTAAGATGCTTGTTAATGTATATTATATATTTTCTCTCGTGCAATCACTACTTTATAAAATGTTTAATGAATGTTAGGATTCTGACATTAATAATTTAGGAGCAGATCTACGAGTACAGAGCTTCAAAAGGTTTTTGATTATGGGTTTCCTCACAATATGAGGCAATTGTTCTGGTGTACATATTATTAGTCATCTAGACTACACTTTTGCTGCAGTCTAGCTGCTTAATTGCTTTAATAGGCTTCTGTGGTGTGAACACTGCTTAGACAGTCCATGTTGGTATTAGGATGGGAATGCCAGAGGGGCAGGATTATTGTTTAACGTGGAATGGTTATTAGAAAGTATCTAAAATGAAAGAAATGGCTACAGAGAATCCTTTTATGAGATTTGTAAGTGGTTATAAATGTAATGGTAAAGAAAGAAATCCGTTACTATTCTGGAGAACTATAGAAATTATTTTATCCTCTTGAGTATTGTTAAAATAAATATAAATAGAACTTGCGACCTACACACACACACATGCATACACATACATACATACATACATACATACATACATACATACATACACACATACATACACACATACATACACACATATACACATACACATATATATACATACATACATACATACACACACACACACACACACACACACATATATAT
>WWET01000087.1:7917-32821 GCA_011038615.1 Limnodynastes dumerilii | reverse complement strand
ATATGAAGACTCGCTAGTCTATAAATATCTAATAAAATACTCCTATTCTGAAAATACTTTGTTAATTAATAATGCTGGTCACCTGTTTTTTTTTATTAGAATATCTATATAGAATGGGTTACTTTGGGTCATAGTACCTTGTTACGCTGTAGCAGTTTCCATAAATGTCCTTTTGATTATTTAAATGTTTAGAAAGTCATAAGTGTAGATAAATGCTGAAATACATTTTCTCAGTGTGTATATTTTGTAATTTGCAGGATTGGATGGAGCAAGTTCTGATTTTTCTTTCTATTCTCCATTTCTACAGAGTAAGAGTGCATGCATTGCATGAGAACCCTCAGACTACGCAAGTTATCATGGCATGTGCCCCTTCATTAGGCCATTACTGCTATATATCCCTCTGTATCATAACCGTATTCAGACTGCAGTCTTGTTTGGACTTGCATCATCACATAGGGGTACATTCACAAACTGTATCATTATCTGAGCTCAGATAAGCTAACATGTCCTGCCTGTGTGATTGAATCGCCTGTATCTTACATTATCCTGAATTTCATGAATTCTCCTCCTAATACATCATCAGTCACATTTGGCATACCAGTGCTTTGACATAACCCATATTGCCACACTTATCATGATCTAATGCATATTTAAAAAATATATATTATTGTCGCTGAATGGCGGCTGTATCATTGGGCTGGATCCAGACTCAAGTAAGTGCTTGAAATTAGTTACTCCTGGGCTAAACCATGGTGATTGCAGGGGAGTCATATTTCATCTGTTTCAAACAGTATTAGAGTTGAGAGGTGATGTTTCCTATACCAAGTCTAAATAACAATGTGATAGTAAAGCTGGTCAGTATCTGTGTGCAGTAAGCAATTCAAAGATATATTACTGCATGCAAAGAATACAATTAACTTGACTCCCCCTGAAATCAACAATCAAGTCTGGATCCAGCCCATTGTTCGTAACCATATGGAAATAGAAAATTGCTGTTAAGAATGGAAACCTATTTCCCCGTTCCCATTAGCTACATTTTGCGGTGGTTGGGGCAATTATATTAGGGTTAGGGTTTAGGGGGTAGGTTTAGGCTACGGGGGAATGGAGGGATAGGGTTAGGCTGCAGAGCATTAATGGTTAGGGTTAGGCTGTGGGACAAGGCGAGTTAAGGTCAGGCTTGTACAACAAGGGGATGTATTCTAAATGGACCTGTTCAGAAACCAGTGGCATCACACTCATGTATAGGAATGCCTGTCACATCACTATGTAAATTACACATTACATGATGCTAAGATGTAAGGTGAAATTACTGTTTGGGCCGTATTCAGAGATCCGGTTTTTAAGGTGAGTTACGTTCGTATTTTTAGGATCAACTGCACATGTGTATTAACTTTATTTACGTAGCTTACATTGACTATATGCATGTAAGTGCCTAGTGGACGTTCATGTGAATCGCACTTGGGACATATGCATGGAAACCTGACGTACAGGAAAATTTGCATAAAAGTGGGTGGGGGCATTTAAATGAACGCATGGAGGCGCGGTTATAAAAAATCGGTTGGACGGATCATATATACACACGTAAGTACACATGGAAAGAACAGAGTGTTCTATGGACTCATAGGTCCACAGCCGCATTTCCGTGAAAGGGGAGTGTCGGGTTGTTGGTGGGTGTTACCTTGCTCCGGACGTGCGTATGATTGCGTACATAAAATTAAAAAAACGGTCTCTGAATACGGCCCTTTATATGTTTTTGTTTAGGTAGTGTTAGTGGGTTTACATCAGAAAATATGGCTGCTATGTAGTGCACAGTTTTTGTTGAAATATCCTATGATGAAATATCTGACCTTCTACAGGGGCTTGATGATGAACATTGCACAATCAAACCCCTTACTCCACTCACACACAATGAACAATGCTGTGAGTAAGAATGGAGGCGGGGCTTGTTGACACGAGCACCATGTGATCGAAGTGCAGTAGTATTGCGTGAATTTTGGGAGTCGTCCAGATTTTCTGGGAGACTTGGTCTCAGACACTGAGGCATTTTACCTTTTTATTTTGATCAATGAGCAGTTTTCACATTGTACATTACAACTGGCACATAAATGGGGAATTTCATGCAGTGCTTTTCTAGAAACAAGCTTTAAACAGAGGCAAAAAAGCTCTGCTGATACCTTTAATGGTATGTTATTCACTGATATGTTAAAAATCTTATATAGTATTATAACATTATAAACTGTAGATCTACAATTATAATAGTTTTCATCTTCAAAATTGCTCTTGGACACACTATATTCTATATTTAGGTCAAACAATCTAGTTGGAAGCACAAGAAACACTATGAAAAGGACTAAGGAGCCTGATTCAGAGTTTAGCCTTCATATGTCCTGAACATCAACACACACAAAGGATGGGCCAACTGACACCTGGTTCATAGGCTGAGATATATTCATAGTTGTAGCTGTTTTATCCATTTGCTGCTACTTGACCCTAAAGCTGGCCATACACTAGAGCGATTATCTGCCCGATCACCCAATAATCGGGTGATCGGGCAAATAATTGCTGTAGTTAATGGCTAGGATCAATTTTCAAACATCAAATAAACGCACCAGAAACACTCTGTATGATTATTTGATCTTTCAACAAGCTCCCGATATTTTAAGGGAGCCAATCAGCAAGCTGAATGGCTCCCTATTCTTCAAAGCTGCTGCTGTATATCTATATACAAAGCTGCTCTTACACCTTTGCAGGTATACTTTACAGCTGTCAGAGCAGTATAGCACATAGATATACAGCAGCAGCTATTGCAGGAGTAGTACAGACAGGTATCAGCCAAAACCGCGCTGTGTAAAGTGCGGCTTCGGCTGATCCCTGTCTGTACTACTTCTTGCAATAGCCGCTGCAGTATATCTATGTGCTATGCTGCTCTGTACTAGCCCTAGCCCCCCCTCTTCTGCTAGGATTATCGGTCCCAGCAGAGGGGGTGTATGGTGCCGATAATGGGACATTTCCCTAGCGGGAAATCGTCCCTTTTATTGGCCCACCCCCTGCTGGGACCAATAATCGTCCTAGTGTATGCCCAGCTTAAATACAACAGATAATGCTAATGAGCACAGAAATGCCCTAGAAGTTGATTAGACTTATTAACAATGGGTCAGATACAAGCAGTTGCATTGTAAAACATGCACTTTGGCAATTTGTGCATGCATACGCATCTGAGCACCGCATTTGGTTTGCAAAACGAGCAATAAAGTGTTTTGGCTTTTGACAGGTCTCTCGTAACTATGTGCAAGCTATGAAAGTGTTCTCCCAAGCGTTCGTACAGTCAGATGCATGGATCCTAGGATCTAGTTCAAGATATAGATGTATATATGTGAATTGCACCTGCATTGATTATGATTGTTGATTATGCTGCCTTTCAACTCTGAATCACCCTATTAGTCCTGTTTATATTGTGAAGTGGTTTGCAGCATATGTTTGATCTCTTCATATATTGAGAATTGTATGAGAATAATTGCATGGATGGCTCGTTATAACTCTTGTAATGCTCAGATCCTTTGTGTGAGTGCATGAGATAACTGTACCTGTATGCCTGTCTGTTACCAGACCCTTCTCATTAATCTGTAAGCATGGTGGTTCTTTTGGCATCTAAATGTTAATGTACGTACACATGAATAAATGAACAGTTTTAAGTCTTACCCTCACTCAGTGGAGTAACTACTGGGGGTGCCAGTGCTACGGGGCTTGGAGGAGAGGAGGGGGCCATGACAACTGCCTACCATGCACCATGGAACTCTAAACAAGCTGTCAGCTTCTGGCAACGTAATTATAAACAGTGCTTGGCCTCATTCATAGAGTGTGGGGTACTGTTTTAAGCTGCCAGCCTACAACAGAGACACTTGTGCAGATAAGCAACCCACCCAGGACCCAGTTGATTTACTTTGACTCCTACCTGCATAGCCCAATATTTATCACTCTCTATCCCTAAAGTGCCTGGCTTTTTAGAAAACTACCGCTGCCTACATAATGACCTGTCTCCTATGCACTGGAGGGCTGGGATGGGGTGTGAAAGTGAAGCTGCATTCATTTGGGCAACATAAAAATTGTAATTGGAAATTGCAGATGTTAATATGCCTGCTTCTCATATGTAAAGATGTAAGCTACATTATGTTCTGGTAACTCACTATTGTTGCAGTGGGAAGTAGCACATTACTATAAATATGTCTCCAATAATGTTTGTCTTTCAGCTTTTTCTCTAAGATAATAGTGTCTCTACACTCTCCTACTGCAGAACAATCCTGTCATCTTTCTCAGCCTCTGAGGTACCTTTACTTTTCTTTCAATACTTTTACTGCTGTTCTTGTTTATTTAAATTCAATGATATTTCTGATTTCTATAAGAAATTCTTCATCTCACTACTTAGAATTACAGTAAGGTAAATCAGTCTACACTCCACATAAATGTGCCCTTATTACTCAGTCATTGTTTGTCCTGTTGCTCAGTGAATTGACCTCCTCTTCACACACAAACCTCGGGACTTCTTCTATACATGAAAGGACAAGGGTACCATTTTGTTGGACCATATAAATGTTACTGATTCCCCTGAATCTAGCCCTACCCTTGGCGCCCCCATCTCACCTTGGTGCGCCTCCACCTTGGTGTGTAATAGGTATGAATAGCGGCGCCACACACCGTCAAGGGGTCGTGGTAAACCCATTGGGGGCGCAGCTGTGCATCCAGGTTTAAAGCACTTTATATAAATATGTATTAAACCAAAATATATATATATATATATATATATATTTATACACACACACACACACACACACACACACCTATCTATCTATCTATCTATCTATCTATCTATCTATCCACACACACACATCTCTATCTATCTATCTATCTATCTATCTACACACACACTTTTAGGTACACAGTGTTCAATACAGGATATTAGTCCTATTTAGCAGAATCAACGGCACTAGATTTCTTTTTTGAAACCGTGTCTTCCCCTCAATTAGTGAAGGTCTTCAGTCCACGCACATAATCTAAAGGATAAACAAACAAAGGGGGCGCAACATAGTGCAATAAAAGACTTTTTATTTAAGTGCACGGTAAGTGAAGTGTGTCTCCGTACCATATAAGCACGTGTTTAAAAGCATATAGACAGATCAGCATCTGAACGTACGACAAACAGCAGACTCACGGTCCCGTGTACTAAACCAGCGTCCTGGAGTAACAGTAGGGATTGGAGCTTACGGACAGATAGGCCGCGTTCCCACCGGAGTAAAGTGCATGTAGTGGTTCACAGCAAGCTCCTCCCAACGCGTTTCACATCAAAGAATGACTTTGTCAGGGGTATGGAAGAGATTGATAGAATTATTTTTATATAGTGAAGGGGGCGTGTCTTTTATCCGTAGCTCCGGATCCCCCTATTACATTTCAACCTGGCAAGCATACAGGTGCCTACACAATCAAGGTAATAAAAGAATAAACTATTATTGATTAAGAGCATTTTTTTTTAAACATTTAGATTCTTAAAAATCCAAAAAGTTGCTAAAGTTACAAATATTATACATTGGTAATTCAAATAGATCTCAGCAATTAAGTGCACATATAACACTGGGTGCGATTGAAAATTAATATACAATTACTAACCGTATTCGGACATTTTAATTCAGAAAAAATCCTTAATGTATATTTAATATATGTTAAAAAAAATGTTATAAACATTTTTTTATAAAAAAAACTGCAATTAATAAGATAAATTACATAATTTAGATATTAGTTTTACACCGAAATGGGCATCCAGTGTATACATGTGCACGCATCACTGTTAGGCATATAATTCCAACAGTGAAATGGATATATACAAATGTACAAAGATACAAAGTTAAAAACGAAGTTAAAGACAGGAATAAGAAACTCAAACCAACAGGTACAAATAATAATGGATGACTAAAATTCACCAAGATTATTTATATAAAAGGAGTTAGTTCATATCCCTCATTGAGGCCTCGGGGTGACAGGGTATTTAAGGGTAATATCCAAAAAGTCTGATGGGGTGGTCTTGGCAAAACAAAAAACCCTATTGGACCGCCGCTTACTATGTCCTGCAAGCAGGACATCCCCGGCGCTAATGACAGGTTGGCTGGCATTGGGTTATATATGTACCCTCTGCCAGCGTGGTAAATGACCAAAGTCTCACGATGGAAATTGTGATTTCCCATGCACAATGAGGACATAGTAAGCGGCGGTCCAATAGGGTTTTTTGTTCTCCCAGCCACCAGTCCCCCCATCATGTCTCCACCCCCCAGTACACCCATCATGTCTCCAGCCCCCCACTACACCTATCATGTGTCTCCAGCCCCCGTTCCAACGCCTATGATGTACAGATGTATAATAATGTTTCCTGAGCAACAGATGCAGAGGGATCCACAGTTTGCTGGGCTACACTTTACATACAGTGTGTTCACAATGTAACCACTCTCTTTTTGGAGATCTTGGGAAGATCACACCTATATTGCACATTGTAATAAGAAGGTACGCCCACTTCCCCACAAAAAGCATTCTCAGTTTCAGAAGTGTCATTCCTCTTTTGTCTGAATCGGCTACAATGCATTCTGATGGGGTATCATTGATGTGAGCACATGTACAAAGGCAAAGATGACTGAAAAATGGACTCTCTCTGAATCCAGCTTGTATGATGCCTGGAAAACACTTGGTTGCCAACTACTAACTCTCTTTATGAAAAAATACTGTACTCACCTAAAATATATTGTGCGCACCTGTGTACAACCCTTGTTGTTTCAATGGAAGGTATCTCTGCAGTATTGCAGTCTTTTTTTTTTTTGTACTTTGGGAAGTCTTTTATTTATATAATGTTATGCTTACTAGTTGTCAGGGAGTTTAGAATACCCCTGAGCACTGCAGGATTAGGTTTTGAAGACCTGGAGCAAGATCTTTGGTGAAAGATATGTTTTTACAAGCTATAGTGCTACTTATTGGCTATGTATCAAATTATTAAAGTCCTCAAGCATGTTTGTACTAAATTGTTTGCACATATTTTAAAATTTCTATTGACAAAATACCTGTGTCCCTGAGGTTAGAGTGTGCTGAATGTATTTGTACAAAAAAGGCATTTTTTTTCTTGTTTCCTCAGAAAGGAATGCTGCCAAAAACATCCCTGTTGTTTAGTAATGTTATTTAATATACCTCCACGTCATCACAACATTATCTGAGAGGCCAGAAAAGAGTCTGAGATAGACATAGCTCCTGTGGAGGAAGTTGGAGGCATCACTATTAGCTGCTCCAAGGGTTTCCTATTTGAAAACCAGCATAAACAATCTCACATTTGTCAGTATTTGTGTAAAGCATAGCTGGGGATGCATTTGCTGGTCTGGCCGATCCTATTTCAAACATGATACAGCCACCAGCTGAATGGCATCTGTATCATTGTTTAAAACTAACCGAAAATAGAAAATTGCTATTGGGAACAAGAAAAAATTTCCCTGTTCCCAATAGCTTCAGGTTGTGGTGAGTAAATTAGAGTTAGGCTGCTGCAGCTGGTATAAGGTTAGGATTAGGGCTTAAAGGGAAGGTTAGGGTTAGGCTGCTGTCATGGAGGGTGAGATTTAGGCTGCGGGCCTGGATGATTAGGGTAAGGGCTGAAGTAAAGGGAAGGTTAGGTTTAGGCAGTAGGAAAGGATTAAGGCTAGGGTTAACAAAAAAAAAAACACCATTTGGCAGATGAGTCTTTTGGAATCCAGTGGCCAAATTTTCTAAACTGCGGAAAAGGAAAAGTGGAAATGTTGCCCATGGCAACCAATCAGAGTCTACCTCTCATTTTCCTATTACATACTAGAAAATGTCAGCTAGAATCTGATTGCTTTGGGCATCCCTATTTTGACTTATTAGCAGCTTAGTAAATCTGGCCCTAGGAGTTGCATCACCTCAGCTTTCTACATTGGAGACTGCTGGCAATTGCCGACATTCTCCATTCTGCTGCCATGCGATGGTCTTGCACAAAAAACAATCATACTGGCAAACCACATCCATAAAGAAGTATTTTTATGTATTTATTACTATACTATGTCTTGCAGATTGTTTTTCACTCTGTCAGGTTAAAATAATATCAACAACACATAATAATAACCTCATGTCACCATTATTATTTTGGTTTCTATAATTTTGTCGAATGATGGCAATATATTTTGCCACAAGTTATTTCATCTGGATTTATATGTTCTGCCAGTAAATTATGTTTATTTTTATATTTGTTTTCATTCCAGAATTGTTGAAACAGAGGACAAAAGAGATTTACCTGCAGTAAAAGAGCAGACTGCATATGATGACAAATGGAAGGTGGCCAATAAACCTATAACTGAAGTACCAGACACTGTAAATGTATCTCAGAAAAGCAGAGCGAGGTCAGGAACACTGCCCAGTGATTACAGATTTGTAAATGAAAATGTGATACTAGGGAACAGAGAGATTGGCTATTCAGCATTCCCTATTTCTGAAACTCATTCTGGCAGTACAAATTCCTCACAGTCAGGAGAAGGTAACCAGAGGTACGATCCAGCACCTGTGAATAAGAAACGTGGACCAGCTCCACAAAGGCCACCACCTCCCAAACTGGACAAGTACTGGCGGCTATCTGGCTCTTCCTCTTCTCTTGCTGCATCAACAGAATCTTTGCTGACACCAACACAAGGGAAGAGTTCCCTGTCTCAATCCCCTAGTACTCTTGATGTAGTTAAACCTCAGACAACACCTAACTACAGTCCTGGGGTGCCTTCAGATAAGCATTTAAATGTACATTTGCCTACACGACTTGGCGGGTCATCGGAGAATGTCAGCCAGCACCTAGACAAAAAAAACATCAGTTCTGAGGCTGAAGTCTCCTCAAAGCCTTATCTGCAAAAGCCTGGGATGGAACCGTCACGATCACCTTCTCCTCAGTTTGCTCCTCAGAAGCTTACAGATAAACCTCCGCTTCTGGTTCAGGATGAAAACATGGCCAGGTACTAGTTTTCCAAATATATTGCTAAACCTAAATAAAAGAAAAAAATTATTTTAAATAGGATGGTTTTTTTTGGGTGGGTGGGAATATCGTATGTTCTTAGTGAGTTTTTTTATGGTTTTTTAATAACTTATTAGACTGTGTTTGAAATACTGTACATGTATTTTATAAATCTGGTTCCTTAAAAACATAGTCAAAACTGTCTATGCATCGCAAATCTGCCATATAGATTTTACCCCTACTGTGTGGCTTTTGAAGCTTAATAAGTTCTTCTTCCAGTCAGAACTGACTTAAAACTGTGTTGGCTACAATTTCCGTAAAACATCCACCATTTTATGGTGGATGTTTTCAACATTTGAAAAGCCCCTCTCATCCTATGTCCTTCTGTTCAGGATATATGCACACACTCTTATACACTCTTAGGAAACCTGTGGCACCAGGTGAAACTACAAGTGCAATCATCCTTTGGCAGGTATTAGCTAGTTAGCGGGTATCAACCAGTTAGGTCCAGCATACATTTAAAATATTCTCATGCACTGAGAATTGTGCTTCTCTCAGGAGAGGAGGGCTCTAGATATTGGCTGAAGAAGGAAGGTTTTTATAATTTAATGCAATAGGTTCTCATTTTAAAGAAAAATATATTACTATTTTTTTATGTCTCTGATAAAAAAATATATAATTTATGATTATAATAATGTGCTTTTATAGATTTCTATTGCCATATTTTATGCAGTAACATTTTTTATTATTATTATTATTATTGTTATTATCATCAAAGAACACAGTGCTATAAAATTTTATTCCATTTAAATTCCATTTAAGTTTTGGATATTTGCATTTCCCTAGAACTGCATTAATTTTACATTTTATATTCTAGGAACATGAAGTTGCAAAATTAATTTTTTCTAAGGGATGCAATAAATGAGTTGTGTATTGTTACTGACATTGAGCATCTATTCCCCCTCCCTCCAAAATGCTTGTTTAATTAGATATAAACTAGTAGCTAATGTATGACCTTTTAAAAATGTCATATATGTTTACATACTGTGTCTCATGTTGTTGGGTCAAGAAAGTAGCAGATCAGAAAAGTACACTGACTAATTGTTCACTACAGTACAAGTTTATTTTATTGGTTTGAAAAATACAGATACACCAAAAAGACAAATATGTTGTTCCAAATTTAAAGATTATGCAGGACAAACAGGCACAAAATGATATGTACAGAATGTAATAATTGTTCTTCCAGCGAATGTCACTGTTTGGTAAGTTACCATTGATAATGTTTCATCCTAGCAGAGGAAACTCTTTTTAAATATTTAGGGGTTTTTTTATAGTGCAAAATACCATCGTTTTGTTCACATGAATTTAGATAAACACGTAACTTGCCCAAATTATCAAGATGCTAACATTGGTGATAAAAAACTGTTCTGTACCAATGAAACACAGACTTGTTAGTCAGTGAATTTTTCCCCATTGCTTCCTAAAACATCAATACTTGTTAAGCCCATCCAATGCCTTACTACTGCTGTGTGTAACATTTTAAGCCATCAATTAAAGATTGTTTATAGAAATAAATGGCTGTACCGCAGAGACATAAACCTTTCCATACAATATTAAATGACTTATATTATGATGCAAAGGAGCCCTTACATTATTGTGGGTACTCTCTCTGTGGTCCAAGTATCTAGTAGGGCTCTTGGGGTTTTCTTTTTTCTCTACATATGTTGTATTAATTGAAACTGGTTACCAGTTACAGACAGAATATTGAATGAGGATTTCTTCACCTTAGGATCCGACATATACTAAGGTCCATCTGTACTAAGGTCCATCTATCTGGCTGGTCCACCATCATTGTATTAAAGAAGCAACCCAGGGACTTTAAAGAGCCTCATTGTGTCTTTTTTTTCTGGTACTAGACATGTTTCATGAGGGAACATGGATCAGCTGTAGTGAATTAAATAATTCTGCAGATCTGATTCATCAAGAAAATGATTTAAACCTGTTCACTGTATCAAGACTGATTTGTTCTTTATATCCTCAGTCTGTCCTTTGTTTGACCCTTGCCTTTTTTTCTAACTTGTACATTTTTAAGAGTATTTTTAAATGTAAAATGAAGACCATTGATTCAAAAACATTTTGGTTTAGATTTATGTTATACTGCTATGTAATTTTACAGAACACAAAAACATAGCATTACGGTCTTACAACGTATAAACTATGTTTAAGGGACAGTCAAAGCTAGACTGTAATAAAGCTTATTTTCATACAAATTTGACTATCCTGTAACATGAAAAACAAACCTGTTTTTGTTTTATGTATTCTTAGATTTGAAAGAGTTATTGACAACACAACAGTGAAGATGGTCCCAATTAAAATTGTCCATTCAGAAAGCCATGCAGAGAAGGAAAGCAGGAACAATTTGCTGAGTGCCATTGAGCCACTTGCCTTACCTACTGGTCTTGCTAAGGACCCACTTAAAACTCTCAGTACACCAGAACAATCCTATTCCCGATTCTGTGCTTATACGAGGCATGGCACAGACTCAGAGGACCATTTTAGGGGAACGGACAGTCAACAAGTCCTAGAAGCCGGTGAGACCACAATTGAAAGTGCAGGATCTTCTCTTCCAGCTGTCAACTCAAAGAGCAAAGATTTAATTTATGCTGATCTGAAGTCTGAGGAACTGATGAGGGAAATTGTGGGAAAGGATAAATCTCTTGCAGACATATTAGATCCTAATGCCAAAATGATGACCACAATGGACCTTATGGAAGGAATATTTAGAAAAGATGAAAATCTCCTTGAAGAAGCTCAGCAGCGGAGGAAGCTAAATCCTAAAGTCCCATCTCCAAGGCCTCCAGATGAAAAGTATGTAGCCAAAAACTCTCAAACATAATGAATAATTCTACTAAATTCCCATATAAGAAACTCAGAATATTTATACATTTTGAATGTTGCAATTTAGAATGTATGATCTAAATTAAACAACAATGTACAGATAATCAGTCTATAGCTGGTTTAATAATTATGAACACACCTCTATTTCCACTTAGGAAATAATTCCAAAATAAGCGACTATAAATTCATTTCTTTATTAGCAACATTTAACAGAAGGGTTTGTCACCCAAAATTAAGTACAGTATGCATTTTGAGGCTGATTCAGAGCTGCACTTAAACCTTTTTTTAGTGTATATGTAGACCTGAGCAATACCTGCAAGGGGAACTGCAAATTTTAATTGTTGGAGTTTTTTTTTTAGCTCAACTCTATTTTATAGAATAAACATAAAGCTATGCAATATGTGAGTTCTACGTGCAAAAGTAAACTATTTTCCCTGCATGCAAAAGATTTCAAATTTATTACCACCCCTCACTTTGCAAAATGGTTTAGCCGAGCACCTGTTTTTCCGTTACTTTCTAACTCTGACTCAGCCCCTTTATGCCATACTTAGCAATATTTCAAATTATAGCCAGATGGATGTTTTGTATTTTAAAATGTATCAGGTTCACGATATTTGTTTTCTTTCCTCTAGTTATGAATACAAACATTGCCTGACACTAATAACAAAGCATCTTTCGTGCAGTGATTAGCAGGACTAAACATAGGACACCACTGACTGTAGACCTTCTAACACTAACTCAAAAGACAAAATGGTCTACATTCAACTTATCAAGTTACCATATTTGAAGACCACATTTAAAATAGTCACAAGTTTACTTTGTAAAGTAGCTGCCATCAGAGAATATGATTTTTGAAAAATATGATCGCTCTGCGTAATTGCTTATTTAGTGAGGCAAGATTTCTATTGAAAACTTGGATTAACACATGAATAGCTCCAATGGGAAGGAACACAGATTTATTTGCTGTTGTTATTAACTCAAGTGTCGGTTTAACTACCTAAGATATCTGATAAAGGAAAATGGACACGCTCTGTGTAAATATTCCGTTTAATAAATTCACCTTAAAAACAGCATAAACATCATAATAAAATAAAATACAGTAAGTAAAAGCAATTTCAGTTTTCCAATGCTGTGGCAAACTGTAAATCTGTGGTATCAGTCCGAAAACAATCTAATTCCACAAAGCTAAACGAATTGTTAGAAGATAATTTGTAACCACATTGGAACGGCAAATTGTGAAAGGCAAATGCTGAGTATGTGCTGAGTCTTAATGCATTAGATGCACTGCAGTTGGAACAATGGTCTTGTAATGGACACAGTAGTAAAACCAGCAATAGCAGGAACCGGTGTATTGAAATAGTGATGAATGAGACGATTTAGAATGCAGTCTTAATAGGTTTCCAAAAAAAAGTGAGACTGAGATAGCGTTTCATGCTTTAATATACATGTGGATGGTAAGAGTAACTCTTTGATAGTACTCACTTTGTGGTTTGACTTGCTGGGGTCTGATAGTACTGATCTTATGTACCTGATATCAGACGGAGGGAGAAGATGGTATATCAGACACCCCTGTGTGATTAAAGGCCAGGGGACGTGTGCTCCCGATGATGGTGGAGAAAGTTTTAAATCCTCATCCCTGTCGTCCAGTTCTCAGTGAGCTAGTCCATAAGATTAGGGGATATCTGTGTGGCTTTGCCCGCAAGTAATAGGTAATTCTTAAAGTTGGCACTGAAAAAATTAATGGTTACAACCGCATGTAGAAAGTCCAGTGGAAAAAAAAAAATCAAGAGTGTTGAAACAGTTCAGAGCGTGCAGACAGCAATAAGATATCAGATGGAGGCTGTTACGCGTTTCTCCTGTGTAGTGACGTCAGAGAGCATGCTCCCTCCGCCTGATATCATCTTCTCCCTCCGCCTGATATCAGTACTGATCTTGTGAACCTATCAGACCCCAACAAGTCGCACCACAAAGTGAGTACTATCAGAGTTACTCTTTCTATCCACATACAGTATACTGAAGCAAGAAATGCTATCTCAGTCTAACTTTTGTTCGGAAACCTATTAAGACTGCATTCTAAATCGGCTTGTTTTATTTACTGTCTTTTATTTTATTATGATGTTTATGCTGTATTAAGATTAATTTATTAAACTGAATATTTACTCAGAGCGCTTCCATTTTCTTTTATCTTTTGTTTAGTTTTGGGACTAGTCAGCCCAGGTTAAGCAGCTTGAGTTAAATATATCAAACAGATTAGCTGTACTAAATATTCTACTGGTCTACACTCTCCAATTAGAGCGCTGTTAACACTATACATATCTGTATAGTACATTTATACTATACCTAAGATATTTGTAGCAAGATTTCTTTATGGGCAATTTTTCTGCCTCATAATATTTATTTAATACAGTTGTGTTCACTCTTTCATGTAAATGTAAGCAAGATAACTGAATGATCAAAATCAATGTCAAACTGGCCAAAACATTCAATTTCAGTGGGGGTTGAATAATTTTGACCACAACTGTATATTTAAATAAATGCATAATCTGTATTACAAATACATTGTCTATATTACCTGTCTGCTGGTAAGTTTTTTTTTTTATTTGTTTCTTTTTTCTCATGTGCCTTAATGCCATTGTTTAATTTAATTGAACTATTTAAGGATAAGATGTTGCACTTCCACATAGAAAAAATCCTTGTTTATATAATGTATTGTATGTTGTGGTTGTTGGAACAGAAAAGATGATCAGAATATGGCATCCATCTCTCTGACAACCAGTTCCACGTACTACAGCACTTCTGCAGCAAAGGCCGAGCTCCTCATTAAGATGAAAGATATGCAGCAGCAGCAGCAGCACATAGATGAGAGCTCCGAAGATGAGCTGGACCACAACCTGTTTGAGAAAAAGGTAGGACACAAAGTCTGCATTGAATATTTTTATATTAAGGCCAGTATATATATCATGCTTGCAAATTTCTAGAATATTTCACTGGTAGCAAAATCTATCAAATATGGTAACCTGTACAGCTATAACTAAACAGATATTAGTGGTCCCTAATAATAGGATGAGACCCTAAAGCTGGGTACGCACACCGTTTTTTTACTGAAGATGCATCACCTTTTTAGAACAGTAGTAACTGCATTAGGATGCCCTGTGCACACTGCTCTCTACCTTCCTGTGGATCTTTTAGATATTGTTCCCATAAACATTTGCTGAAACTATATGCACACCCGCATAGGCGGCACTTTGCAGAAATATGACTGGGGATCGTTGCAGTGAAGATCTGGGGCCACATTTACTAAACTGGGGGTTTGGAAATGTGGAGATGTTGCCCATAGCTGACATTCTCTAGTATGTAAAAGAAAGTGAGATCTAGAATCTGATTGGTTGCTCTAGGCAGCATTTCCACTTTTCCAAACCCGCAGCTAGTAAATCTGCCCCCTGGTGTCAGACATCGGGACATCTCTAATCAAAAAATGAGTCAGTTCCAAAAATGAAATCACATGAGACGGTGGTGTTTCACCCGATTATGCAGCATCATGGCACAGTACACACTGGTGAGATAGATGTCAGAGATATCTGATGGTTATCTTGTGATTTGCATGATAACTATCCAGTGTGTAGCCAGCTAAAGTCAGTAATGCTGATATTGAGGATGGGAGGTATCAAACTGCTAATTAATCGCCTTAAAGCACATATGTCAGTGTACAGTGTATACAAACAATTTTGGGCGTTGAGCTGTTTTCTCTACGTCGTCTTGTGATGAGGTATGGATGCATAGTCAGCTGAACACTCTCCTTTCATTCAAAATTGAGGCTATATTGAATTTTAACACAATTTATAATCCTAAGGAATACATAGGAATTTATTGGCTGATATTACACACACACACATACACACACATATTGCCTGTAGTATAGTGGGAATGCTCTATGTGTGCATAGATGACCAAAAAATAGAACACCTATAAGATAATATAAGAGAAACTAGGAAGCCCTGAGGAAGTGGGATGTCTGCACAGCTGACATGTAACTGCATAATGCTACCAATTATTCATAACAGCAGGGTTGCCACGAGATAAAGACGTGGATGATGAAAATAATTCTGAGCACTACAAGCAAAATTCAGACAGAGTTGTTGTTCATTGTTGACTGGGTCAAACTAGTGAGCTCAAATACAAGGGACTAAGTGCACGAAAAACCTAACACTCTATACTATAGCCGGTCTGTGAATGAGAGAGGCAACTCTGTTCCCCTCCATTCAGCGAGTGCACGTTTGCCAAAGAACACATATTTGCAGACCGCCAAGCGTGGAGATGCAGCTTCTGCATTGCAGCTGTTGGTTTGTTTCAGTGCTTAGATCCAGGGGTGACCCAGGTTTATTGGTTTTATTGATAATACACAAAGGTTGACAAGTTCATCAGACATATATGAAGTTTTGTAATCATCAATACTGTATCAGTGCACATATCCTGTTTGAGCTATTTTAGTACAAGGTTTCAGGGGTAATCCTTGTGCCTCTGCTTCCTTAGTGTTTATGTCAACCCCCAGAAGTAGATGTTAACAACAGAGCTCTAATCCCCCATCATATTGCATGGCTCTTGGAGTTTTACTCTTAGAAAATTCTTTTGCAGTGGAAACTGGAAATGTTGTGCAACATTTAATAAGAGCTGAAATATTTATCTGAATTTGACTCGCACAAACAAAATAACTTTTCATGATGTTTTCATTATTCTTTAACTCAGGGCATGACAAGTTGTGTTATATAATCTAGGAGCCAGACAAAGAGAGTCATGCTTTTCGATAAATAATTTTTTGGAAACAATTGTGCACAATATGACACACATTTGTCCATGCAAAAAAAAAAACCATATATATTGATTAAAGGTGGATAAACCACGTGTGGTCTCTCCTCAAACCATGCCTTAAATTTCTATCTGATTTTGTTTCTAAGCTCCGATAAACCATAGTGGATTTGACATTGGTATTGTTAATACTGGCATTCAGCTGCAATGTATTTATATTAAATTACACCTAACAGATCACATTTAATGCAATATACCAAAAATTTTTAGTTATGTGAAAAATGAAGGACTGACTTTAATAGTAACACTGAGATACTGGAAAATGAGGTGTCCTTATAAGGACAGAAATAGAGCCTCCACCATCTCGTCTTCTATGTGTCTGGGTTTTATGAAATTCAGGTTTAGATTTAGGCTACCATGGGCCCAGTGCTTATTTCTTTATATTTTGTTTTCTCTTACTAGTGTTTTCTAAATGTGGAAAACAAAATTTCAGGGCACATCTTTTTGCATCTCGAGATATCCCTGTGTTTTTGTTTTAGAATTTTTCTATCAATCATTTCAGAAATAGGAAAATCTTTTTCCAAATATTTTGACTATCTGAAATAATAATGGACCAGATTCTCTGATCCTATTCTTAAGCAGTCTCTGAGTAACAAGTCCCGTTGCATGATGGACTGCTGATTGATATTTTGGGTCTACCTTAACTTTATCAATCAGTGCAAAGAAAAAATACTGTCAGTGCGGAAATCTGGATGCGTTATGCGTCAGACATGTCAAATTCAAAATCATTATTGGGCCAAGCAATCAAAGTCTAAGATTGTGTGGGCCACAAGAATAATAAAAAGTCTTATCCAGCCTCCCCAGTATTCCCCATCCATGTCTCTCCAGCCTCCACAGTATTCCCCATCCATATCTCTCCAGCATCTCCAGTATTCCCCATCCATGTGTCTCCAGCCTCCCTAATATTCCCCATTCATGTCTCCCCAGTATTCCTCATCCATGTCTCTCCAGTCTCCCCAGTATTCCCCATCCATGTGTCTCCAGCCTCCCCAGTATTCTCCATCCATGTCTCTCCAGCCTCCACAGTATTTACCATCCATGTCTCTCCGGTTTCCCCAGTATTCCTCCTTATAGTCCTGATTAAGATTTAAGAAGCGCATGTCTGAGAAATAATCTATTAGGTATGCGTAGGAGGTTATTTACACAGTCTTTAAAGACCGCACATAGGGATTTCAGTAAAAGGAGGCGTGCCAGTTCTGCCACAGGGAAAAGTGGGTGTGGAGGAGGTGTGGTACGGAGGCGGAGAGGGCAAGGCAAAGTAACTTTTAAAAAAGGAAAATACACGTTGCTACTTAAGGCAGCCCTTGGCACTCTTAAGTGCCATTAGTCTCCCAAAAATGGGGGGCAAGTTGTGGGGCTAGATAGGTGAGTTAGGTGCGGATCTATCACTCTTAAATCTGAATCTGGTCCCATGTATCTCCAGCCTCCCCAGTATTCCCCATTCATATGTCTCCAGCCTCCTTTGATGTCTTTCGTCTGCTGCTCTACTTGGTGAAGCACGCTCTCTTCTTCACTGTGTGGCTGACATGACCTAATGTTATATTAGTCTCATTTGTTTAAAGCAATCAGCCGCTTCAGTAGTTGTACAGGACAGCAGAATGGGGGTTTGCTATTAACTGTTCTGTGTAACTGCAACCCCCTTTAAGCCATGATTACCAGCAGCAGGGCATCACACCTGCCCTGCATCCACTGGATCCATATAGTAATATGGGGCCGCAGAAAATTTGCCTTTGGAAATGCATGTGGCCCGTGAGCTGCAAGTTTGACATGACTGCTGTACATTGTAGAAAGTAGTCTCACCCGCTTGCGATCACAACCCAGCCCCTATCATCATCATCATTATTATAAATAATAAACAATAACAGTCCATTAACGTCTCCTTTGTTCCTTTGGGATAAGGTGTCTGTATGGCTGTCCCAGGTTGTTTAATTTTAAATTACTAGAATATAAACAATGTATTTATTTATTAACAGGTTATTATATAGCGCACTCAGATTATGTAGCGCTTTACAGAGAATATTTAACATTCGCATCAGTCCCTGCCCCATTGGAGCTACATTCTAAGTTCCCACACAACTAATATAGTTAGCAGCCAATTAACCTACCAGTATGCTTTTGGAGTGTGAGAGGAAACCTACACAGACACGGAGAGAACATACAAACTAAGGTCTAGTCTGGGAATTGAACTCATGACCTCAGCGCTGTGAGATACAAGTGCTACTCCCTGAGATACCGTGCTGCCCCAGTGGGGTTTAGTTAGGCTAGCTAATTGGGGGAGAGGCAGATTAAGATCCTGATGTATGTGCAGTGCATTCTGATTACCAGGTTTGTTACAATAGCTACTGTGAACATTTTAATAATTCATAAATTCAGTTGGATACTTGTTGACAGTACATAGCAATGTTCTGATTATTGTTACCCTGCCAAAGTTAATATTTGTTTTTAGGGGTGGCATCATAGGTTACACAAATACGATTAATCGAGTCAATAATTGATCTGCTGTTTTTATTTGCTTTCTACAGCAAGAACTGATAGACAGTATCAGTAAGAAGCTACAAGTTCTCCGGGAAGCTAGAGAAACCCTCTTAGAAGACATCCAATGTAACAATGCTTTAGGAGAAGAGGTTGAGGTCATTGTGAAGGAGGTCTGCAAACCAAATGAGTTTGACAAGTTCCGCATGTTCATTGGAGATCTGGAGAAAATAGTCAATCTCCTGCTGTCCCTTTCTGGAAGGCTTGCTAGGGTGGAAAATGCCCTTAACAACCTAGAAGAAACTGCCTCCCAAGAGGAACGGGTAAGTTCAGCACAATTGCTGTGAGTTTCATTTACCTTTAAAAAAAAAGGACTTTTTACTGCTGGGTTCACAGCAGTTATTGAAACACAGAAACAGGGGAACCAGTTCTGTAAATGAAACACTCTGATAATTTGTTCTGCCATTTTTCATGGTATTGTTTAGTGTTTTTTCTTACTGAAAAGACGTTCAACTGCACTATTTTAATATATTTACTGTTTAATTATTAGGAGCCTCTTTCTACCACTTAAAAATGTGTTTGAAAGTATCTATATGTTTGAGTTACATATTCATGTGTTTTTTTATGGCATGACTTACATGTTTATCTGCTTGGAATAAGTAAAATAAAAAGGTTGGGGGCAGGGAATTATCAGCTAATGGGAGCAGAGTGATTTACATTTTTTATATTGAAAGTTGCAGATGGCTTATCATATTTGCCAATGTATTGTTTCATCTTGTGTGTGCATGCATTAAAATCCATTAAACTGTGTCTATATGAATCTGAAGGGTAACTGTAGGACACTCTATGCCTGTTTGTCTTACGGCAAATTCTTTGAAAAGAAAATGTTGCATGTGCTAAATCATCCAAATCATGTAGCAGTGGAGAATTATACCTTTAACTTTCTACTTGTTTGATTTTGTGTATTGTTAATAGGTTTTGTCAATCTCTTTTCAGAGGACACTTGTTGAAAAGCGAAAGTTGCTGACAAGACAGCATGAAGATGCAAAGGAATTAAAAGAGAACTTGGATCGCCGCGAGCGTACTGTTTTTGATATTTTGGCTAGTTACCTTAACGAGGAAAACCTTGCAGACTATGAGCACTTTGTAAAGATGAAATCGGCCCTCATCCTCGAGCAACGGGAGCTGGATGACAAAATAAAGCTGGGAGAAGAACAACTTAAATGTTTGACCGACAGCCTCCCTTCAGAACGTATCAAATAAAGAATAGCAGAGCCAAAGCTGGACTTCTGGCTTTCCAACGCATTTCTTAATGTCATCATGTGAAAATGAGTAGAACCATTTTGAGTGAGATGTTACACAAAAAGAAAAAAAATGCTTCTCGTTAGCAATAATTTTTGGTTTGAATGGAATATATATATTTAATTTTTCGATCTTATCTTGAACACCTCATGGGACTCCATGCTTTAGATCCATAGGTGTTTCTGTTAGAAAAGCAACCCTAAATGTACAATTTGAAATTGTCCGTATAGTGAACTCTGTTACAGTGTACTGCATGTAGCCATTGTCTTTCCTGTTTTATGTATAACATAAAATACTTGTAGAGAATCCCTCGCAACTCAGTGATAAAACGAATGACTGCAAATCAGTTCTCATTAAGAAGTGTTCTATAAAACAATTGTATAATGAAAAGGTAGGTTAAGATTTCATGTTCCTTTTCTGTTCTCATCCTGCCACAGTAATGCAGGAGGTTTATTTATCATCTGGAAAATCTGCTGTTGTCTCCGTTTCTGCTGGAAAAAAAAAGCTAATCTGCAATAAAAAACAAACAAACACAAACAAATGGTGTCTTACAGCAATGTTATTAATTATACTAATACTTAGAGAGGCCTAAGAGTTTGTACAAATCTCAATGCCACAACACATTTTCATAGGCAGCTTAACTTGGTAGTTCTTATTTTAAAGACTCTATTTAATTAAACTTCTTATGGATTTCTTAAATATGCATTTTCGGCGGTTCTTCTGATTAGGTTTTACTGTAATTGATGGATTATAGATTCCAGATGATGGTGTTTTGATTGTTGTCTGTACAAATTTTAGCTGAAACTGGCATTTTATAAATTCCAAAAGAGGATGTTATTGAATGATTTAATAGCACATGCCATTCTAATGGGCCTTTCTGGCAGTGAGCACACGCGTGCCAAATCCTTCCACCCACCTAAACACCATAAGGTGGACGGGTATTTAACTTTTTCCATGCAGATAAGTAGCGTTAACTGCCAGTCTGCACGAGGAAATGACGGGGAGTTCACTGCCTTCTTCTATACAGACTGCCAGACCTCTGTGTGTGCGGTAAATGCATGGAGGTCTGAATATTGCTCCTTGTTCAAATATGTAAAAACCATAAGTCATCTTCACATAAGTTCAATCAGTTGTATGTACTATCACTGGAAGAGCAGAACGCAATAGCATGTTTCCTAATATTGTAAAGGATGATGCAACATTTCAGTAAAATTTGGAACACGATCCCTATATACACCGCTTGTAGAGACAGTTCAAGTTGAGATACATTGCACTTTTCTGCTGTTCAATAGGAGGCCATCTCCTCATCCACTGCTCCCTACCTCTCTTCTATCATCAACTTGCACACCATTACCACCCTCTCCGTTCTGCTAACCAGCTCTGTCTGACCTCTTTACTGATTACTGCATCTCACGCCCGTATCCAGGACTTCTCCTGTGCTGCACCTCTGCACTGGAATGACCTCCCTTCTTCAATCAGACTCTCCCCCACATTGCAGGTCTTCAAGCGTTCACTCAAAACGTACATGTTCAGGCTAGCCTATCACTCCTAGACTTAACATCCTCACTGCATCCTTCATCTATTCCTTCTTACATCAGCATTCCACTTCCTTCCCCCTCCTTATGTCTTCTGTAAGTTCTTCCCTCCCACATAGTGTCTTAGCTCATGTGAGCAGGGCCCTCCTAGTGTTCCTTCCTCCACCACTCCCCCCTTACTTCATACCCTCTTGTCCCCCTCTGCTATGTTTTTACCCCATCCCCACCAGGTGGCTCCCTCTCAACCTCTCACTGAGCTCTATCCTCTGCTCCCTGATGTTCCAAGGTTAACACCTCGCACTTTGCCTTGTGCTTCTGTGCTTGATTCACTTTATTTTTGTGATATTTTATATTCATATTGTATTTATATATACTATGCTGTCCATCCCTATACTGTATTTTGTTCTATTTTGTACGGCGCTGTGGACACCTTGTGGTGCCTTATAAATAAACGGTAATAATGGCTCTGTAAGTGCAGCACACATAACCTTTTTTGTCTGTTGTATAAAAATACAGTAAAGAGTTGCTAGCGCAATGTATAAAGTCTTTCATATGGCAACATTAAAGTGAGATATTAAGGGGTCCTGACCACATTCTAGCACTTAACCCATTAGGAGAGCTTTTTCTTATCCTTTTCATCAACCTTGGACCAGATCCAAAGATCAAATTTAGCTGCATTTGAAACTGCGCACGCATAATACGCAGAGATCCGCAATCAGTTCCCTGCTGTATCCATGCTTCTATGCAAACACACCACTAACCATTCTCTACACACAGATGAACTCCTAAGGCCTATACCCTGCCTGCAGTTTGCAAATTTAAAATTGCTGCGGGTCGAAATCTGGATGGGTTTGCGCGCCTATACTCTATACTGTACAATGCATTACCAATCCCTTTCAATATGGAAGAGTGGCTAGAGCAGATTGCATACTGGTCAAGACACACAAATGCATGCCTGAATTGCAAACACTGACTATATACTATCTGGCTGCACAAAAGAGAGAGAGAAATGTCGGCTGTCTCAATCCAGTCCCTTAATTATTCTTCTATAAATGTGTTTTCTTGTCTTTTCCTATGTGATTGCTACTCATAGTTACCCTTTGAGTTGTTTTAGCCCTCCTTTTGTTGTGAAGATTTTTAGTATAACCTTTTGTAGTTCAATAGTCTCTTACAGCCCTTGGTCATATAATGAAGCATTACTGATGACGTCATGGTTGGATAATCCCTGAGACTTGCTTTGTGCTCATTTGTGGCAGTCAGCATAGATCATGGTAAGTCAATATTTTCTTCTCACACAGTTA
Organism: Limnodynastes dumerilii; assembly: GCA_011038615.1. Classification (NCBI taxonomy): domain Eukaryota; kingdom Metazoa; phylum Chordata; class Amphibia; order Anura; family Limnodynastidae; genus Limnodynastes; species Limnodynastes dumerilii. The sequence continues at coordinate 9,425 of WWET01000087.1, read as the reverse complement.
ACAGCAGCATTTGGAAGTCATAAAAATCCCCTGAACATTATTCTCTTCATAGAAATCTATTTAAACTGAAACCTAATATGATTCAATTCCAAACTCAAGCAAGCATTAGCTTCTTATCCCTAAAGTGAGCTTCCAGCAAGCCAGTGTTAGAGAATGCAGAATAAGCAAAGATCAGTCACAGGTCCGTAATATCCATGAACCAGATTCATGCTCCTATTTTTCTTGCTATATGGACTACGTACTAATGATTCTGAAGGATCTTCGGTGTTTCAGTAACTTGTGCTATATCAATTGTAAACTAACATAAAGAAAACCCGTTAACATCAATTATCTTGCATAATGCTTTTTGGAAAATAATGGCATTGGGCCATATTCAGACCTCTTAAACACCGCGTATACGCAATCTACGTTGCAAAAAGTAACGTAGATGTCGTAACAAAATTACTGCACATGCGCAGTAGTTCATATCGGTAAACTCCGAGGTCTGCGTATAGCCCATTATGTTTGAGAATATCATTAAGATGACTTTTGATCGTTGTCCTACATTGGCCATTCCTACATTCTTAAATACCCTAATAAGTGTTTAGCCCATTAATCTTGCAGTATTATGGGAATACAACTGGCCCAGAAGCTTTGGAAAGAACATAACAACAAAGGGTTGGACCAAATGTCAGATTTGTCTCCAACGTGCATTAGTTTGTCAGATCGCCATTCTCACACATCTGTGCTATACAATCAGAATGGATTCCAACTCATCCATACTTTAGTGGAATGACCCTTCTGATAGATTGAATTGGGTTGGGTTTAATGGGTTGAATTTATGTTAACCCTTAGGCAAAAAGCTAAGGCAGTGTTGGCTAACCTGTGACACTTCAGTGTTGTGTGTTGTGTCCCAGCATGCCTTAACTGCAAAAGCATAGCGGATACCTGACAAACCATGCTGGGAATTGTAGTTTCACAACACCTGGAGTTCCGCAGGTTAGCCAATACTGACCTAATGTATTGGCCAGCTGCTGGAAGTCAGTTTGTTTTAAATTAATAATTGTGCCTAATTTGCCAATTTTGGCTGTTAAAAAAACAAACAAAAAAAACCCCTGTAAAACTGTGTTTCTATATCCTCCTCTGCTGTGCTGTCACATCCTACAGTAGAAAATAAAAACACATTATAGCAGGGTTGCCGACTTTTAACAGCTTCCCTCTGGGAGATACTGGAGGAAGCCATAGATGCATGCAGGGGGCGGAGCTTAATGATATGATTTATGCTCATTGCATTATTAAGCCTCTCCCCTTGATTATTAATGACCCATTTTAGGCTTAGTGTCAAACGTTTAACCTCTTTATAAATTCGTATTTCAGCAGGGCTGAATTGGCCATCTGCAATTCTGTATTCTCAGCTGCTTGCAGGCTTGTGTAGTGCCACTGCAATGAGCATAGAATTACCACGACCAGGGCCGCCATCAGAAATTGTGGGGTCCGGGACTGACAAAATATGCAGGGATATATTTTTT